>OX459035.1:47773187-47996844 GCA_949775005.1 Orthosia gothica
TACTATCATGAATCTATCAATTTGTTTATGTATGTGCTATATATAAAAAAAGCTAAAAGCAGGATACATACTTACTATCGTTACAGCAAGAAAAAAAACAGAAACTATACAATAATAAACTTTATTGTCGACTAAACTAAACAATTAATAACATCTCCAACTAGTTAAAGACCTAAATATTAATGTATGTGTGTATGTGTGTGTGTATGTGTGTGTGTATGTGTGTGTGTATGTGTTTGTGTATGTGTGTGTGTATGTGTGTGTGTATGTGTATGTGTGTTAGCTAATTGTCCTCGGCTTATCCCGCGTTTAAGTCGAGTACTTACCCATGGTAATGTACTAAATCATCATCATCAGCCTGTTAATGTTCCCACTGCTGGGACACAGGCCTCTTCTCTGTGAGAGGGGATGTCCCATAATCCACCACGCGGACCCAGTGCGTGTTGGTGGATGTCACATGCCTTCGAATTTTTGGTTCTAGGACACGTCGGTTTCCTCACGATGTTTTCCTTCACCGTTTTTGAGAGCAGTTGTGGTGAAATAATTTACACAAAATAAAGCGCCTGCCTGAGTTTGAAACCACCACCTACAACTTGTAAGTCGCGGCCAATATCACTGTGCCTGCTCTACTAAGATTAAAAGTATCATAAATGTGCATGCAATGTAATACAGACATGGGTATACCTAAAATGTATTCATAATTCCAACGAAATCTGTGCAGCCGTTGAGAAGTAATTGAACCAACACCCAACATAACAGACTCTCACTTTCATAATATTAATAGGCTCATACGCCATTAGTGACCTATATAGGAAAATGCTGTATATCAGCTCAACTGTCCATATTTCCGAATCGGATTAAAACAATGGTAATTTCTATTGTGTCTGGAAATTGACACTTTGAGGGATATTCTGAAATAAGTACTCATAAAATGCATAATTTTACGAGCCCCTAAGAGACAGAAACATGGGAGAACCTTGATGATTACAGTAATAATATTTCTGATCAATATTATAAGAAATTTAATTCAAAAAATTTAAAAACCCGACGTATTCGCGAGCTGAGTAACCAAAACCAGATGTATCCTCCGACTGCACAGCATGATTTATATGCTTCTTATGCAGTCGGGTTTTAGATTTTTTGAACTAACTTTTTTTATTTATAACTTTTTAGTCGGTTTTTCTTTTCAGTTTAGTACATTTAAACATAAAAATGTTCAAATGTTGAAAGCACCTCTCAATACCCTTTATTTTGATACCCCACACGATGGCTTTAGAACAAAACAAAATATTAGGCCCCCTCTATATGGGGCCCAAAAGCCGCTATTTTCTATTTTCCAGTTTAAATGTAGCCAATGACACTCGCAAGGTTAAGACAAATCGATTGACGTTAGAATCATCAAAATCGGCCAACGCGTTTGGTCTCTAGAACGCCACATAGGAACAAACATGCATACATAGACTGATAAACACATTAGAGGGTAATGTTCGGCAGTAGGGTAAAAATAATGCTAGTTATTGCGCTTGATCTAGTTTTCATATTTATTTAGAAATACTTCTGTCAATGGCTAGGCAGTCATAAATCATTCATTTATAACAACATTTTCTTTTATTAAAACCCATTAAATATATCAATTTTATTACAACAGTTCTGACACAAAAATAATATTCTATACATCATGTAACAACTACATTCAGTTTCCTCTTCATAATAGCTTTCTTGTTAACAAAATAAATAATCTTTTACGTTACAATAAATAACTTGATAATGGATTAATTTGGTACAAACTCTATGGTTTTAAATCAGGAAATAACAAGACGTTTTGATGGTGAATCAGAAAAACAAAATAATAATAGAGTTTCAGAAAATTAGCTGACAATCCCATCATTTTCCATGTTTAAATGATGACTCAATAAAAACGAGAAATATATTAATTAAAATTTAAATTTTAGAATATCATCACACTCTATTTAAATGCCAAATTTTGTTTTCAGGTGACCTATTGCCGAATATAGCCCTCCTCTCTTGTGTGCCATGCTTAACTCGACAGTTTACAATATATAATTATGTCATTCTTAATGTTTTCTATTATTATGATTATTTCTATTATAGAGATTCCTTCTTTCCAAGTCTTTCCAAGATGTTTTGAAGACTTCTTACATTGTACAGTGTGAGTACTATGTTCCGACTGTTAATCTATTCACTGTATCTATGTGTCGTTCGTTGACTTCTGTGTGCCCTGGCAGTTGAGTGTGTCATGCTCTCTTTAATTTCTCTCTGATGGTGGCACATATGTTGGATCATTCAGTTCCCTTAATGATGGTTGGGCTGAGAGGTGCCGATCCATGCGTCATGTTCGTGAATGGGCGCTGTCAGTTTGGATTGGTTATAATTTAGCTGCCTCGGCCTGTTATTGTATTTTTTAAATTGTTTGTTACTCTGGAAACGTTTACGTGCCCGTCTTTTTACATCGTTCTCACATAGGTATATGCATTTTTCAACAAGAATGATGTAACCAAAAACTTGCAATTAAAACTGATGGAAAAGAGTGTCCGTGGAGTTTCTTACAAATTCTTCTCCATTGAAACCAACTGACACTTGCGATTTTTGCATCCACACATTTTTTTTTTTATTTGACAATTCAAAAGTAGGTACCTCTAAGATTTATTTAAAATAAACTATTTGATTTTGACTTTTTTTACATAAATTCAGTAATACCTATAAAGAACATGGGTCACTCCCTCCTTCTAGGTTCACAAAGAAATGACCACACCTTAACGCTTGCTACAAATGTCGCAAAAAGAAGTAAAATTTTCAATACATAGCGATCGCGCTAATTGGCACCAAACCCTACGTTATCTAAATATCGCTACATATAACTAGTTGGCTCGTCCGCCTGTCAGCGCGGAATGATTGTCGTGACATTCACTAACGAATTACAACTAAATTGAAAAATGTGCGTTGAGGCTTGTGGCACACTGAATGAGCGACGCGATTTTCTTTTTTTTTTTCGTTCTTCATAACCATTTTGGAGTCGGTGTACGGTTTAACTGCATGCATTTGCGTACCAGTATATACTTAGACAGGCAGTTTTTTTAACCGCCACAATCCAAATTCCCAGGTAATGATGACCTACCATCAATTGAGACGTCATAAAAAGCCGAACGCGTATTGTGCAGAACTTCAAATTCTGCGCCACATTTAGCTTACGAGGTAAAGCATTTTTCCCTCCAATGCAATAATTAAACACACAATTCTCATCAACAACCGAGTTAAAGTCCGAGTTACAGACCTTTGTCAACTCACAACTCTCTTTTATTCCGCAATTATAACCGGTCGAAACTGCAAAAATAATGTGACCTATCCGTTTTGCGAAATAAATAAAAAACTATTTTTATCGCATGAAAAATCTATCGCTCATCACCAGCTACGCAACAAACCTTACCACATACATTTAACGTCTATTTCAGACCACCGTGTTTCCGTCAAAAAAATACAAAAATAAAGCGAGCGTCGTCGAGGTCGAAAGTAAGCGATCTAGCGTTAGATGATCTGAGATCAAAGATGACAGCTGTGTCCACGTGAGTAAATCTAAAGATTATGTTATGACGAGAAGTGATAGTGGAGACAGTATATGACATCATCATGCTTTTATTCTCTAAAGAGGTAGACAGAGACATGATCATTAATTTCAGTAAACTAATACCTATTGTAAATCATGAAATGCTAGTGGATTTTGTGTATGTAAAAGATTTATCCGGATAAATATTTTACCGACACAAAACTATTCTATCCAGGCATGTCCTACCCGTGTGCGAAGTTTCATGCTAATTCGTTGAACCGCTGAAGCGTAATTGATTAACAAAAATCCAAAAATCCAAACTTACATACTTTCATATTTTTAACCAACTTCAAAACAAGCGGCGGTTCTCAATTGGATTGTATATTGTTTTTTGTTTCTTACCTAAGAAGTTCAGAACTCCGTCATTTAAAAACTAATTTGGAAAATTCTTTTTTACCGACTTCAAAAACAAAGGAGGTTATCAATTCGATATTTATATATGTAACATTGTCGGAACTGCACAATATTCAGATATGTTATTCTATGTGGGCTTCTAAACACGTTTGCCAAATTTCATGAGTCTATGTTTGTATATTCGTCCAAGCATTTCGCCAAAACTTCTTATCGGATCGTGATCATTCATTTTGTGTTGGATTCAACATCTCTCAACTTAGGGAATAGTGCAAGTTTTATCAAAACGATCCAGCAGTTTTCAAGATATGGAGCATACAACCGAACTGCTAGCGACAAACAGCACGAATGTGTTATGGGTATTTGGCAATCCCTTAGGTACCGTACTATAGAAATTGCTATTTTTTAGTTATGGTGTACTAAAATTAAAAAGAAAGAAATAAAAAAAAACCACAAAAAACAAACCGACTTCAAAAGCAAAACACTAATAAGTGCAAAAATTACTTTCGTTTCGGAAGTCGGTGTCGAAAAATTATAAAAACAAGAGGCACCAAAGATCGTCGAAGAAATTTATATGTGGTGAAATATTTTTATTTGAAAAAATATACTTCCAGATTGAATCCATTTTTATCGAAATCCAGTCCTGGTAATGGAACCCATGAGGAGCGAGCATCGCAAAGTTGGCACCAAGTGATCTAGCCGATCTAGCGATAGATGAACTGAGATCAAAGATGACAGCTGTGTCCACGTGAATGAATCTAAAGATTATGTTTTGACGGGAGGTGATAGTGGAGTAAGAATATGACGTCATCACGCTTGTAATTCTCAAAGGGATAGACAGTAGTGTATTGTATAGGTATAGGTCTACCAGAATCTCATGGCATAAAAATATCTTATTATCTTCATACTCATACATACTTCATGTTCATTAATACAAAAGACATAAATAAAAATTAAACAGTATCAAGATCCAATTTCCGCAGTCTTGCATAAATCAAATTTTTATTTACCCATTTGTCATGAGATTCTGGTAGATCTATATTTGCGATATATATAGCAAACACATTATTTTGCAAATAAAAATTACATACATAAACTCACGATTAGATAGTCCATTTATCGAGGAAGGTTATAGGCTATATAACATCACGCTACAACCAATATGAGCGGAGCTTAAAAGAAGAATGTTGCAAAAACGGGTAAAATATTCCTTTTTGAGAGCTTCCGTTGCGTGCGCTGCGTTAACGGTTTACTTATACTAATAAGTTGGATTTCACTATCAATATAATTTGATACTTTTCTTTTGAAACCAAAATCAGACCAACCAACTGATACCAGCAACCCTACCTATATTTTATAAATTTATTGTAGTTCGGTTCAGCCATAAAAACGAATTATCAAGTTCTGTTCACTTGTGCTTTATTTACCCCAACCGAAACCAACGTTACATTGGCCGGACTACTGGTACCCAGAAATTCCTAATGATAAAACCCCGAATCAGTAGATTTAGTTCGCCAATAGCATTTCTGAAAGTTTTGTAACAAATACAACTAAACTGCACCTAGTTAGTATAAGTTAAAATTAGTTTTAACGTAACGACATTTGCTAATTAGGTGTCGAGAGGGCGACATTCCCGAGTAATGCTCTTGTTTTCCAGACTTCGTTTAAAGAAAAATGTCTAATAAAGATCAAAGACAACTGCGGAACTAGCGACTTAGGAATAGGTCACACAGAGACGCGCTGCAAGGTACTAGGGACCATTTCGCCACGCTTGGCAGGCGGTTTCCCGACCGCTGTAAGGTTGTATACACAGAAAATGCTGCTGCCCATTCTCTGGTAATTCCCTCCGTTAGTCACCTCTTACGACACCCACGGGAAGATATGGGATGGTTAATGTGATGGTATGCTATTCTTAATGTCCGACCACATACGATACCATTGCTCACAGAAGGACATCAACATTACTCGAAGATCAGATGGTCAAAGCGAACCGGCTGACGCAGCGATGGAAGGCCGGCTAGGTGGACCGATAACTTGGCATAAGTTTCGGGAGTCCGCTGGATGCGAGAACCACGGGAATGGTCAACGTGGCGACGCTTGGGGGAAGCCTATGTTCAGCAGTGGACGTCTTTCGGCTGAAATGGTGAATGATGATTATGCAAAACGCGTCGTTCCTATCTTTCCGCAGAATACAAATACACCCTGAGGTATTAAACATTGAATCTCACAATAAACTGTGTACTTTTTTGTGTAGTAAATAAAGTTCTATTATTTACTTTTCACTTATTTAAAAAAGTGCGCGAAACGGTGCGTCTCGGTGTGAGCAGACCCTTAAGGAAAAGTAGCAAAGAGAAAGATTAGTCTTGTTCTAGAATTGAAAGAAAAGTTCTGGAATTTAACAGCTTTGTGTGAAGTTTTTAGTTTTTAAGTTAAGTCTTGTTCTGAATTCTGATACGTTTTTGTAAAAGTTACACGGTAGGTACCTCGACTCTTTTATTTTTATTAATTCACTACTATTGAGATCTATCCCAAAGGAGCCGTGCGTCATCATCCTCCTACCTTATCCCATGTAACTTGAGGTCTGCGCAACACGTTGTCTTCTTCCATACTGTCTTGTCAACCGTCACGCAATCATTGACTCCCTTTGCTTTCATGTCACTCGTCACACAGTCCGTCCATCTTTTCATGCCCATTTATATTCTCAATTCTCAATTTTTATTGCGTACCATAATGTATATACATAGTTGGTAGGAAAATAATTATATAAGTCACAATTATGGACCCTGTCGGGCACAGCATATATAAAGTAGGAGAGAGGAGGAAGGACACTGAGTGTTTAATGTGATAAATTTATTGTATTTTTGGTAAGTTTAGGTATTAGTAAATTATAGGTACTGTTTTATTAATATAGAATAACTTAAAAGTTAAGAATTATAATTATTGTTTTATAAATTATATACTTCGTATTATTTATATATTGAGAAACATTGTACAAAACATTATTTTTTTAATTACAATTACTATTAGTTATTATTTGTTTTATTTAATCATATATAATTAATATTAGTTTTATTTAATCATATATAATAACATAGAAAGAAAATTTAAAGGAATTGTGCATATTTTCAAGCGAAAATATAGCTTCGAGAGCTATCTGTATCAGTGTGTTACTAAAAGAGATATGAATATGTCGCATCAAGGCTGGCTGATAGATGTAAACCATCGGGAAGTCAGGATGAATTCCCTTAGGTTAAGATATCGTGTGGGGGCAGGTAGTTGGACAGAATCGTGAAAATTAAATCACACAAATTATTCGATACACTGGGTTTATTCACAGTTACAATCCTGCTTACTAATATTACGGACCGACACTGATTCTACGACGTCTTCGCTCCAAGGCGGTCAGTACTCAAATGTCATATTCTCCTGTCCCCACCACGCAAGTGGTTAGGAAAAGCGCGCCATTGCCAATAGTTGTTCTTGACTTGCCGCCAGATGGCGTGCTTGCGATTTCGTTTGACGTCCGTACTATTGACTAATCCGGACAAATATATATGTGGATGACGAGGGAGAGGGAGGCCAAAAAAAATGGAAGCACTGTGTGAGCAGTGATATGAAAGAAAAGGGAGTCAGTGATAGCGTGACAGGGGACAGGACGGTATGGAAGAAGAAAACGTGTTGCGCCGATCCCAATTATCATGGGACAAGGGTAGGAAGAGTTATCAATAGTGGGCCTTATCAGAATACCAGCGAAGCGTTATTTTCTTTTTGGATATCGCTGCACATACTGAGATAGCAGCGTTTTTTTTTGTTTTTTTTTTCTTCTCTCTCGTGACTCCTGTGCGGATCACAAATAAATATTATTTTCTTTCTTTCTATCTATCAGTGAAAGAATTGTCGTAATCGATTCTGCTAGAAATAATAACCTTTTACAAACGATTTATTCTTCGTTCGGCCCGAAGTTTTGTCCCACATTCCAAAAAATTCTTAGTTCGTCCCACATCATCATTGAAGTACTGTTTCGTCCCATATTACAAGTACTTTAAAGGTACAGTCAATAAAAATAAACATTTTACATCTTGATAATATTAGTTTAAAACTCTAACACATTCGTATCATTAAATAAATCAGATAAATAAACATACGACTTTATGTCTCCAAACCAATCTAGATAAGCTCTCACAAACAAAGGGCTCACAATTTAATCTGGCCAGACTTGAACTCACGACCTTTCAATCGCCAGTCAACGACTCAACCTTTGGTCACTAATAGTTGGATGACCTTTAGGCTCTGGAGAACGATACAAAAGTGATAGAACAGTCCAAGCTTCAAAATACGGACTTGTGACATTTCGGTATAGCCTTACAAACAAAGTCTGGAGTCTTTGTCAACCGTTATTACTGATTCCATGTCTCTTTACCTAGGCCCATCTATTCTCAGTATATTTTGGATCACACTGATCGGTCATTGGCGTTTAGCATCCACCGGGGTGGATTTCCACAGCCTTGACCAGCTCAAGAGGGAGGCTTTCCAAATCTACGTCTTCCGGTACGCGGTGGGCCTCATCAGAAGGCTTAACCTTCAAATGAGGCCCATTGTGAGTGACCACTTCTCTGTCCCGTAAGTAATCACCGGCAACACAGACTGGTCATACACTTTCATCTTGAGACACAGCGGTAGGTTAGACGAGTAGATACCACGCAACTTCCCGAACGCTGCCCAGCCTTGAGCACCTTTGAGTTTATCATATTTTTATTTAATTTGTAATTTTCTACTATGCCAACTGTTTTAAATAGCATATGTATGAATACCACGTCCTCTCAATAAAATATTACAAGCGAAAATAAACTGCAAAGGCATGAAAAACAGTTCTTGTGTTATTTTTACACGTTTTTCATTTGGATTCCCTTTTTTCGTGAATTATTTGCAAATACGTTAATATTGTTAGCAAACAAAATATTACTTTGGCTGAAAATAAGCATCAAGCGGTGCGCTTTCCGTTGTGTATTTTAGAATAAGTTAGTCATCATTTTCCTGCCCTTGTCCCATGTTACATGGGGTAGTCGCAACACGTTTTCTTCATCCATCCCGTCCTAGACAGTAAAGGTAGACGGAAGCCAGTACTCCTTATTTTTTCACATTATTCTTCCCTCATAGTCCATTCAGCTTTTCTTTGGTCTTCCCCTCCCTTTCCATCCATCCACATTTATATTCATAATTTTTTTAGTAACAAACGTTTCATCCCTCTTCATCACATGCCCATACCAGGACAAATGGTTCCCTTTCAATTTCTGGCGTGCCAGTGACAGCAAAATTGACTTTCACACTTCCTCTAATATATTCATTTCTCACTTTATCCTTTCTCGTCGTCACGCCGCACATCTATCTCAACATTCACATCTCTTAAATCAATATCAAAATCAATAATTTTTATTTCACATAGGTCTACATGGGCACTTATAAAACGTCGACAAAATATGCACGGTGTAGCGTTACGTACAGCTCAGTGGAGCTATACGTAAGCCACGTTAATAAAATTAAAATAAAAAGGTTAAAATTAAGAGCCGGCTTCGTACGACGTGGGCAGCTTAACAGGCAGGACGGGCAGGAAGACGTGGCACGGCGTGATGGGACGGCTGGTGGGATGCCGTGGCGCGCTTGTTTTCAGAGCGCATCAGTGCGTGCTGCGAGCGTTCCAGCGCATGCTGCGAGCGCTCCAGCGCATGTGGCGAAAAGTCTAGGTAGTCCATGGTACCTATGGTATGTCTATGGCTTTAAGAAAATCAAATAGACAGACAGATGTCATGTCAGATGAAAATGTCAGAGTATTAATTCATTTTTAATTTTGCAAATAAGCAATACAAATTAAGTTCAAGAATATAAATCAACCAGAAATAACTAAAAATATGCTTTACAGGTAATAAGAATATCAAAGAATACTTATAATAGAGTTACAAAAATTGATACAATATCAAAAGATGTGAAGATGGTTTGTGGAGTGTTATGAAACGTAAGTAGATCTTGAATAAATACCACAACCATAATTTTTTTTTTTTTCACCTTCTCCATCGTGTGGGGTATTGTTGTTTAGAGAAAGCAAAGAATGGGAAGCCATTTTTACAACCAACTTGATTTTGCGGTTTGCTACGGAACCCTGAACGTGCGAAGTCCGACACGCACTTGCCCGGTTTCTTTTTTCTTATAAATCATTATACTAAAAACTAGTAAAATATAACAAACGCAATAGATCTGTCCATATCTAATCTTTTCATCAAAGGTGAGGTGCTAAAAACATTTTGTAACCTTTCTGGCACGACTAACTTGTTTGTAACTTCATCAGGCAGTCCAAAAGGAGCCCAAACAGGAAATAGACTGATAAAAATGTTGAGCAACCCTTCCGCTCGAGAAAATTGAGATTAAGTACATTTCCGCAGTTCCGCATTCATTTCGGCAGGTTTTTAATGTTCTGCTAAATAAAGGGGCGCTTTTCTTTGAAGTTGTTGTTGTGATCATTACGAAAGATATTTTTTATAGTCTAGTGTTGCTTGATATGAGAAATAAAATCTTGGATTTCGTAACTTGAAACCTACTGTTTACTGTACTAGCACCGAACTAAAATTATTACAGTGTCGTAAAAGCTGGACATCAAAATCATTCAATCAATATTAATAAACATAATTATCTGTAGAAAAGTCGTTTTTACCCGACTACCGAAGGAGGGTAATGTCTTCATCAAAGTAATTCAATCAGTCTATGTATGTACGTATGTATGTATGTATGTTTGTTCCTATATGGCGTTCCAGAGACCAAACGCGTTGGCCGATTTTGATGATTCATACGTCAATCGATTCGTCTTAATCCTGCGAATGTCATAGGCTACATTAAAATTGGACAGTAGACAAATTACGGATTTTGGGCGCCATATTGTGGGGGCCAAATTTTTTTTTTTGTTTTTGTGTTATATATTTTTGATTTCAAAAATCTATAACACTTATATGTTTAAATGTATCTAATTCGAAAAAAAACTTACCTAACTAAAAAGTTATAAATAAAAAAAAAAAAAACAAAAAATCAAAAAACCCGACTGCTTCAAAAGCGAACTAAAAAGTCGAAAACAAGGAAAAATCATGCTGTGCAGGCGGAGGATACACCAGATTTTGCTCAGCCAGCCCGCGAATATTTATATTCCGACTGCTTCAACGAAAAAGATGAAATAAAAAATCAAAAATCCGACTGCTTCAACAGTCGGATTTTTGATTTTTTATTTCATCTTTTTTTTTGTACATCGAATATATTTCCAAATAAAATAGCCAGGGTGTTAAAGGATAACCAACAGAACCTATTTCCAGCATTTTTGGAGTTTTTGTCTGTTTATCTGTTTGTCTGTTTATTTGTGCACGCATCACTTAAAATGTACAAAACCAATATAGATAACTATTATACATAAAAATTGAAGCGTAACTTGAAGTATTACTTAATAAAAATAAGTAAAAAACTTAATTTTTGTTTCAACGCAATCGGTTCACTCACACAAAAGATATATGAATTTAAGACGGTACCCTGACCAAAAAATCGGCGTGAGATATGAGCGTTCCTATTGGTCTAGCGGCACTGGTGGCGCATGAATTACAGTAGTGAATACGCCCAGATTTTAGAATAAAATCTTTATAAAATCGAATTTTGGTCTTTTGAAAAAAATAATTCTACAAAAATGTTCGTTATTAAATTGTCTATCCATTAGTGTTTGTACAAAAAATAATCAATGAACACTTTACGAGGAGATGCATAATATCAATAATTATTTCTCAATTTCATGTTTTTTTGGAAGTAGATTAGTGAAATATATACAACATTTAAAAAAAAAAAATCTACCATTTTAGTATCAATATTATGTAGAAATTTAATGTATTTTTATTAATTGATATTTGTTTTTAATTAACGAGTAGATAGCTCCTAAAAACAGCACAAAAAACAGCTTGCGCGGCGTTTTGCTCGGGGTACCGCCTTAATATAATGTTCACGAAGTAAAATACTTTTTTCACAACACACGCAATTCAGATACTTGGACAGTTGAAATCAATATTCAATTTATGGCGTTGAGCAATTGACGTCGTTTTCTGAATGGCGTGGTTAAGATTCTACTAGAAAAAAATTAGGGCGCTTTAATAGGAAACCACTTTACTTTTTACCCGACTTCCGAAGGAGGGTAATGTGTTTATCAGTCTATGTATATATATATGTATGTATTTATGTAAGTATGTATGTAAGTATGTATGTATGTTAATTCCTATATGGCGTTCCAGAGACCAAACGCGTTGGCCGATTTTGATGATATTAACGTCAATCGATTCGTCTTAACCGAATAGAGTGTCATAGGCTACATTAAAATTGGACAATAGAAAAATGGCGGATTTTGGGCGCCATATTGTGGGGGCCCAATTTTTTTTTCTTCAAAACCCATCGTGTAGGGTATCAAAATAAAGTGTTTTAAGAGATGATTTCAAAAATTTATAACACTTATATGTTTAAATGTATCTAATTAAAAAAAAACCTAACTAAAAAGTTATAAATTAAAAAAGTTAAATCAAAAAAATCAAAAAACCCGACTGCCTCAAAAGTGAACTAAAAAGTCGTAAACAAGGAAAAAATCAAGATGTGCAGGAGGAGGATACATCTGGTTTTGGTCAGCCAGCTCGCGCGTATGTATCCTCCGACTGCACAGCATGATTTTTTCCTTATTTACGACTTTTTAGTTCACTTTTGAAGCAGTCGCGTTTTTAGGGTTCCGTAGCCAAATGGCAAAAAACGGAACCCTTATAGATTCGTCATGTCTGTCTGTCTGTCTGTCTGTCTGTCTGTCTGTCCGTCCGTATGTCACAGCCAGTTTTTTTCGAAACTATAAGAACTATGCTGTTGAAACTTGGTAAATAGATGTATTCTGTGAACCGCATTAAGATTTTTACTCAAAAATAGAAAAAAAACAATAAATTTTGGAGGTCCCCATACTTGAAACTGAAACTAAAAATATTTTTTTTCATCAAACCCATACGTGTGGGGTATCTATGGATAGGTCTTCAAAAATGATATTGAGGTTTCTAATATCATTTTTTTCTAAACTGAATAGTTTGCGCGAGAGACTCTTCCAAAGTGGTAAAATGTGTGTCCCCCCCCCTGTAACTTCTAAAATAAGAGAATGATAAAACTAAAAAAAATATATGATGTACATTTCTATGTAAACTGCCAGCGAAAATTGGTTTGAACGAGATCTAGTCAGTAGTTTTTTTTTTAATACGTCATAAATCGTAAACCGCAATTTACCAAGTACGGAACCCTTCGTGCGCGAGTCCGACTCGCACTTGGCCGGTTTTTAGTTCAATCGTTAATCCTGAAAATCCTGGCAAGGATAATGGGATTAACTATTTATTAAATTATTGCATTATCGTAGGTCCATGATAAGTGTGCAAAGTATCAATTAATCCGACCTGTTGAAGAGGGTAAAAATCACGTTCTAAGATTTCGTTACATACATACCAAGCTAAGAAAATCGTGATAACAAATACTTCAAGCAGATTTCTTAATGAGATTTGGTTTTCAGAAAGAAGATATAAAACAAATGACCAAATGATGGACAAATTGATTTCCTTAAAACATAAAATAATTTCTAAACACACAAAAAGTTCAAATCACCCAGTAGATCATGTCCCAAATCTAATAGTTTTAGGGTGACTGTGTCTCGGACAAATCGATGTCTACTTCCATTTTAGTGTCCTCGATGACCGGCCATTTTTCCTAATGACAGACCCGGGTTGAAACTAAACTAAAATGAAATTGTATTTGAAACTGGAATACCGATTTTATCTACAGGCTGGATTATCAAGACGGGACAGTAAGAGCCAAGTATTTTAACCATTGTAGCTAATAATAAGTAATTTCTAACAACATTCAGGTGGTTGCTCAGGAAAATAATACTTGGAAATATTTGGGGCAGGGCACATTGCTCGCAGAACAGATGACCGATGGAGCCGAAAATTTCTGGAATGGCGACCGTGAACGAGAAGACGATGCGTTGGAAGGCCTCCTACTAGGTGGATTGATGACCTGGTTAAGGTTATGGGAAGGCGCTGGGTGCGAGACGCCCCGTGCGTCTCGCACCCAGTCGGTGAATGTGGCGAAGCCTGGGGGAGGCTTATGTCCAGCAGTGGACGTATTTTAGCTGAAAACGTTTTTCCACTATTTTTTTTTGGTCGTCACGCTGTTCTTAATTTAAATGTATTTTTTAATTTTTATTTTGGTTTTCTATTAAAGCGTGTTTTTTTTTAACAAATTTTATTTTTATTTCACACCTCACATGGTCACACAAAAACTTACCTACGAGATGAAAAAAAAAACAAATAAGAAAAGTACTTAAAATACCTGATCTCCATAAATTATAAACTTCATGTCGTATAACATACAAAATCTTTAAGTGACTATCTGACAGACAGTGCATTAAAAATTCTGGATTATTTTTATAGTCAACTTGCATTATTTAGGCAGAACTGGCAAAAAATAAACTGTAATATTTTAATCGATGCCTATCTGCTTTCACCTGAAAAAGAACAAAAATGTCAACAAATCACGTGCTAAGAAAATATTAGCAACCCACGGGAAATCAGGATAATCACAGATAACATCACCGGGAGACTTTCTATTACCAAAGATAAAATCAATACATACTTAGTATCATTAACCCACTCAAAGAAAATTAAACTTTATCACCTTTACAGAAGATTCAATTTCGTATAACAAAGAAACTCATTAATACTGGAAGGTACCAGGGTTGTACCGATTTGAAACGAAATGAATTCTTAATACGATCTTTAAGTCAATACCTAAGGAATAGTAAAAAAAAGCTAATGGTTTCTTTGGATAATAGTTTTTCTCTTCAATACCGTTTTGTAGTTAGATTCGAAGCGCTAATGTTTCATTCTGTTGCAATTTGAGATAGGGAATGGATTTTCGATCGTTTTTTTGTTTCATCTTTTCAGGCAACTTTTTGAAACTCGAACGTTGCTGAAGTGAGTTATTGCATTATTTTAAAAACAAAAGAGTTTGACAGTCACTAATATAAAGATTGAAGTTTTTTTACCGACTTCAAAAAAATTTGGTTATCAATTCGACGCGTATGTATGTAATATTGTTGCAATTTTTTTTTGTCTGTGGGCGCACGGTTGGCGCAGTAGTTGAGCGATTGACTGCTGTGCTGCGTGTCGCGGGTTCGATTCCCGCACGGAACAAATATTTGTATGACCTACAGATAGTTGTTCCGGCTCTGGGTGTTGTGTATGTGAGTTCATATGTTTGTAAACGCACCCACGATACAGGAAGAAATTCCTAGTGCGGGGAAAATTAAAAAAAAAAAAAACAACAATGTTCACATTATATTAACTCTATGTAAGCTTCGAATAAACACGTGTGCCAAATTGCATAAATGTATGTATGTTTGTCTACGCATATTGCCGAAACTAGTAATGAAATCGTGACCATTCTTTTTGTATTGGACTAGGTATCCCTCAACTTAGGGAACTGTACAAGTTTCTTCAAAATCGGTTTAGCAATTGTCAAGATAATTATGGAACATACAACCTACCTCCGATAAACAGCACAAATGTGTAAATTGTGTTGTAATGGTTATTTTGTAAATCCTTTAAGTACCTTATTATAGAACTTGCACACTTTTTAGTGATGGAATACCAAAACTAAAACGAGAAAAAAAAAAAAAAAAAAATGTATATATACGAAAATAACTCATACCAATGTGAAAATGATAAGCAATATTGATTATTAAACTGACTGAAAAAATACGGTGCACAATAATTAATACTATTCGATCATCATCATTCTTTGAATGTTCCCACTGCTGAGACACAGGCCTCCTCTCTGTGAGAGGGAATGGGCCGTAATTCACCACGCGGGCCTAGTGCGGGTTGGTGGATGTCACGTGTCTTCGAATTTTTTGTTTTGGGACATACCAGTTTCCTCACGATGTTTTCCTTCGCCGTTTTGGGAGCAGTGGTGATGAAATAATTTACACAAAGTAAAGCGCTTGCCTGGGTTTGAATCCACGACCTACAACTTATTATTCGCGATGTTAGATATTATTCTTGTGTCATATTTTCTGGCTTTTGAATAACCCTCTATCAATTGGGAAAACTCAAGGAGATAAGTTAAGAACCCATAAACTGATGTTCATGAAATACTAAGTCTCTTAACTCTGATTCCTGAATTAAGAATTCGAAGTTGAATATTTGGCAAACTCTCCTGTAGCCTGAAAACCCGTCAAACGTTTGCCATTATAGTTAGAAGTAAGTATTGACACATTCTTAATTCCAAATACTCAATTCCGAAACCAGTGTTAAAGTCTAAAACTGCTCACAAACAAAATAACTATTTAGGTACCTACTAAATTATATCCCAATCATCCTAAATATATTTTTACATCTAAATTAAATCCAGAAGGATCCCCATTTTTGCTGAAATATTTTATGCCGCCGGGTTACCCTTTACCCCTTATGTCCGAAAGGTTTCAGACCCTGATCCTCCTCGTTATGCAAAGTATTTTAGGACTCCAAATGGAATTTTGATGAATAGTTTTTTATTTAATTATAATGTGCTTGAGATCTTCATTTTAAATGATAGTGTCTTTAGGGATTTATTGAAGGTCTTGTAATATTACATTGTATTGTCTGAAGTGATTGATTTTTTTCTACATTCTTCATTCAATCAATTTCACATTGTAAGTTACTAGTATTTAACAAGCTTGTATTTAACTTGCAATGTATGTATGTATGTAAGTGTGTTCGGTTCAAAACTTGCAACTGAATTTTGAAGCAGTTATACTCAACCGATTAAGATGAAATTTTGTATACACGTTTAGTTTGGGTGACAATGCATGGTTAGCTAAGTGACGTCATTCTAAATCCAATATGGCGGACGGCCCAAGATGGCGGACTAATTATTTTTTGTTCACTGCCATGATAAATAGGAAAAAGCTTGTTATAAAAAAAGGATTTTTAATTAATATTATAAAATGTATTTTAAATAATTATCGCTTTAAAGACATTTGTTTTCTCAAAGAACAAATTACAGTTCACATAAACAGAAACTAAGCTTTTTTTTTAACTCGTAGTTTATATTACATGGTGTATATAATATTTATATTCTAACATTATCTTAAATAGTTTTAAGATATTGAAAGATACATACATACATAAACTCACGCCTTTTTCCCATGGGGGTAGGCAGAAACTACAGAACGCCACCTGCTCCGATCCTTACATTCTCCTTTTGCTTCACACACATTCATACATCTAGTCATACACACACGCCGGTTATGGGTACTGCGCACTTGGCCTTTCTGAAGAACATCACCTATAAGGTCTTTATATGTCTTTCTAGGGCGTCCCCTCCCGGCGTTTCCATTCACGTCTGCCTTGTAAATACCTTTCGTTAGTCGACTTTCATTCATCCTCTCAACATGGCCAAACATCTTAACATACTCTTTTCAATTTTAGTCACTACATCTTCTTTTAAACCACAACGTTGTCTTATTACCTCATTCCTCAATCTATCATTTAAAGTTACACTACACATACTCCGCAAGGAGCGCATTTCTACTGCATTAATCCTACTTTCATGTCTTTATAGCCATACCCAACCTTCACTTCCATACAAGTGTAGGCACCAGCATATAGAAAGATTTAAACACCATAATACATGTTATTAAAATAAAAATTAACTAAAACAAAACAGTTTTAATAGTTTGTTAGCGAGTTGTTGTCTTTACTGTAGGAAAAACCCTAGTTAGGAATCTACATTTTAAAATTGGAGAAGAGATTGTTGAAAATAACGATAATTTCTACTTCCACACAAGAAACTTATTTATAATAAAGACGTCAACTGATGGACAGCCCTCTTCAAAGTATTGCCACATCGACCAGTCTTAGCTCGCCAAACTATTCACTACCACTGCAACTCTCAAACGACAAAATTAACAATGGCGACCACAACAAACCGCAAAGGCAATGAAGCTCAACGAGTCCAGGGAGAAACTATTCAAAGACGACGAAAGAAAAGCGGAGAAGCAATATGACAAGAAATAGACCGGTCCTGTGACAATTGCATAATATGACGTGATGGTCCAAACGAACTCAATATGTGAATCAATTGTGTCAAGTTACATGTAAAACTGCACTAATGCAAAAAAGTTTTTTTGGTAATGCCCCACGCATTTATTGACAAAGTACCTAATATTATTAAACACTATGAGTGTATGTGTGTGTGTGTGTATTTAAAAGGGCTTTAATGGAAATATTGATTACAAAAATTTATTACACAACTAGCTGACCCGGCAAACTTTGTTTTGCCATAAAAAGACCAAACATTTATCTACCCTACCCTACCCTACCCTACCCAACCCTACCCTACCCTACACTACCCTACCCTGCCCTACCCTACGTACCCTACCCTACCTACCCTACCCTACCCTACCTACCCTACCCTACCCTACCCTACCTACCCTACCCTACCTACCATACCCTACCCTACCCTACCCTACCCTACCCATAAAAAAAAAAAAAAAAAAAATATATCCTATCTCTCAAGTTGGATCGAACTGCACATGGTGTGCGAATTTTATTATAATCGGTTAAGTGGTTTAGGAGTCCATTGAGGACAAACATTGTGACACGAGATTTATATATATTAAGATTGACGACTGTTTGACATTTTTATTTTATTTATTATTGTATTATTATGACATTTTACTGCAATTCAGACGATTTACATTACCGAATAGGCTCCGAAACTACTAGACCGATTTAAACAATTCTTTCACCAATAGAAAGCTACATTATTCCTGAGTGACATAGGCTATTTTTGTATCCCGAAAACGGGTCCTGTGGGGTGGCCCACGGGAGCGAAGCCGCGGGCAACAGCTAGTAATGTATAAAATAAATAATAAATGATTTGAAGCATACACCTCATGACCTATTTAATATCATAATCTACAAATGTTTAAACGAACTTTCCCTAGATGTGTTCCCAATGATATCCCGTACGGCGGTAAAGCCGGACGTCCGGCTGATTGCACACTGCACGCGTGCTCAAATGTGGCCGTATAACTAAAGTGCACGGGAAATAGGTCGGAAGATCCGTGTCAAGGAGTTTCCGAATATTATTATGTTGTTTATTTTTTTTCATTTGAATAAGTTCCATTGAATAGTTCCTCATCATATCTTTATCAAATTGAAATGGGACAAATTTGAAAACATATTCTTTCCAACATAAAATAATTTTCTGAATCGGTCTACAATTGACGGACAAATTGGTAAACATACACAAAAACATACAAACAGTCGAACAAAGAACCTCTATCCTATTTGGAAAGTTGGTTGAAAAGAAATACTAGTAGGTATGACTAAATGAGGTCCAGATATAGTACACATATACAAGTATGCACCTCATTTACTATTAAATATCATAATCTACAAATGTTCAAACAAACTTTCCTTAGATGTGTTCCCAATGATATCCCGTACGGCGGTAAAGCCGGACGTCCGGCTGATTGCACACCGCACGCGTGCTCAAATGTGGCCGTATAAACTATGTGCACGGGAAATAGGTCGGAAGATCCGTGTCAAGGAGTTTCCAGGCTGTTCTCATGTAGATCTGTGTGGGAGGTTAAAATTATTATGTTGTTTTTACTTCGAACGGTTTGTATAACCTACATTTTAAGTATCTATCTAGCATGCAGGATTCTGTCTGTCTGGTTTTTAAGTACTCGTAAGATCAGTGACACACTAGTCATGGAGGAAAATATTGCCAAAAAATCTGAACAGTTTTTAATTTAAATATTTATAGGTAAGCGTTATAAAAGTTAACGTTCTTACACGCGTTTTAATTACAAGAATATTAATCATAATCAGTGTATAATGTTACCACGGCTGGGACACAAGCCACGCGGGCCCAGTGTGGGTTGTCACATATCTTCGAATTTTTAGGTCCAGGATATGCTGGTTTCCTCACGATTGCACGAGAGCAGCGGTTGTTGGCATGGGGTTTGTTTTATCAAACCTCATTTAAGTTCTTGGGTGAACAGAATATTCCATATTTGTTCTTAGAAATATTCAAATGCTATTGATTAGTATTCATTCACGAGACATTAGTCAGTATTACTTTTTGTAGTTGTCGAGTTTTCACCTTCAAAGCTAATAGTTGTGTTTAATATTACGTGTATTTTGTGAGTTTACCACGCAGTCTGTTTCTGCCAAAGCCCACCCGTAGGGTTATTACGTATCTTTTGCAAGAGCAAAATGATAGCGATCAAACGCTTTATGTCATAAAAGTCGTAATTACCTGCAGCGTAGGTATGGTTGGTCCTACAAAATCGTTTCCTAATCGCTCGCTGTTTTTCAAAAGCAATTATTTAAATAAAAAACCGTCAACAACTCTAAAACTTCTCTATGGAAGAGCAATTATTGCGCTAAAATCGCTATCGTTTTGCTCTTGCAAAAGATACGTAACAAGCCTGCCGGTATCCTTTTAACAGCGGTGAATCAGCAAAGCTTAAGTGGAACTGGGCCAGCTAGCTAAGCTGGCCCAGTTCCACTTAACGTACTAAGTTCCACACATCGTGGGTCCCAGAAAATGTTCGGCGACATCTCGGTAGGCTTAGTCCAAAATGGCAGGATAAACTTGACATTATAGGCAAAAGTAGTTCACACTTGCCCATAATCGGGCGGAGTGAATATAGATAAGGCAAGCTTTTGCTGTGCATTAGAATTATATGGAGTGCTAAAAAAACCGGCCAAGTGCAAGTCGGACTCGTATACGAAGGGTTCCGTATCATTGTCGCAAAAAAACGCTAAAAAAATCACGTTTGTTGTATGGGAGCCCCACTTAAATATTTATTTTATTCTGTTTTCAGTATTTGTTGTTATCGCGGCCACAGAAATACGTCAGCATTGAAAATTTCAACTGTCTAGCTGTCGCGGTTCATGAGCCTGGTGACAGACAGACGGACCGCGGAGTCTTAGTTATAGGGTCCCGTTTTTACCCTACGGAACCCTATAAAACTAAGCTTATCAATGACTAACCAACGCTAAACAGAAATAAGCCTCTGAACTTCGATGAAGATCGAAGCCTCTCAACCTCAATTGCTGCTTATTTAGCCTTTGAGGTTCAGTACAACTCTTCTAAATTCTAAAACAACTTTTTTAACCGTCGATAAAAAGGTAGGGTCTGTATTTTTTTTTTTGTTAAAAAGGTTTGTTAAATAAATATTTCGGATGTAACCTTCTTCCATCTAATTTCACACAAAAATTACTAGGAAAAAATGTCCTTATTTGCATTTCTTTTCGTTCTCTTTATGAAACAGATATTTCCTCTAAGTAAACAAATAAAAAAGTTGTACATGTTGGTACAGTCAACAAGTTCAAACGCGTAGTCTTTTACACCCAATTGATTCCGCCGTAAGTTTAGGCCGCCTGTTTTAAGTGTGTTACCCGACTGCCGAAGGAGGGTAATGTGTGTGTGTGTGTATATATGTATGTTTGTTCCTATGTGGCGTTCTAGAGACCAAACGCGTTGGCCGATTTTAATGGTTTTTACGTCAATCGATTCGTCTTAACCCTGCGAGTGTTATTGGCTACATTAAAATTGGAAAATAGAAAAATGGGGGATTTTAGGCGCCATATTGTTGGGACACAAATTTTTTTTTCTTCCAGTCCCATCGTGTGGGGTATCAAAATAAAGGGTTTTTTTTAAGAGGTGATTTCAAAAATATATAACATCTATATGTTTAAATGTAGGTACCTAATTCGAAAAAAAATATAACTAAAAAGTTATAATTAAAAAAAGTTTATTCAAAAGATCAAAAGACCCGACTGCTTAAATCGTCGGGTTTTTTTTATTTTTTGAATAAACTTATATGTTTTTATTTCTAAGGTTTATTTTTGTATTGTTTTATCATGGTGTAAAGTATATATTAATAAAGTTATAATATATACAATATAACAGTTATCCGTACTTCCTTTTTAATATAATTAGTGCGAAAATAACTCTGATTGTTTGTTTGATACTTTGAAGAAATTTGGTATGAGGGTAGTTTGAGACCCAGAAAAGGGCATAGAATAGTTTTTATTCCGGTAGTGTGTTACCTTGGGATGATAAAACACGGGCGAAGCCGCGGCCTGAAGCAAGGAAAAGTATTCATATTTGCATGTCTTTAGCTTTTCTTTAAGAAACAGATATTTCCTCTTGCAAAACAAATAAAACACTTGTAAGTACATGCTGGTACAGTCAAAAAGTTCAAACGCGTACTCTTTTACACCCAATTGACTCCACCGCAAAGAAAGTTATAACAAAACAGTTATTTTGTTAAATTTGAGGAAAAAGTTATTCCTCTCCGTTGTGGGGAAGGCTGTTTGATGTAGTTTGTCAGTTATGTTCGAATTTCAGGGCAAAATGTTATTGGGTTGAAGAAAATAATAGACAGAGCCTTTTTAAGAACGGTTATTGGGACACTTATGTAAAGTTATACCTAGTCTCTCAAAGAACTTTGTTTTAACAAGTAAAATTTCACAATTTAAAAAACCCCCGACACATTTATCTTGCGAAAACACCCCGATTCAAACAGTAAAATGCCCATAACTTTTGAACGGCTGAATCGGTTTTATTCAAACATAGCTAAGAACACTCTCGACAAAATTACCTTTCAAACAAAAAAAACTAAATCGAAATCGGTTCATCCGTTTAGGCGCTATGATGCCACAGACAGACACACAGATACACAGCAACACACGTGAAACTTATAACACCCCTCTTTTTCCGGCGGGGGTTGAAAATAGCTTTTTGCCGCTTCCGTATGCTATTAGGAACCTTGGATTTTCTGGGATAAAGGGTACCTTATGACACTCAACGAATCTGGACTTTTCTGTCAGTGACAGAATTCCATATCTTTGGATATGGAATTGTAATTGAATCAGAACTCCCCGCAGACATAGATTACAACAACAAAAAACAATTTAACTCCTACAACAGTAGTCCCCGCCAGATAATAAAAAAAAGTCATTGATCCGACAAGGACGCCCCTTACTGTGATACGTTTCTTTTGATCGTGTTAGCGACACTGCCTTTACATTTTTTTCGTATCGTTTTGAAATATTGGAATACATTGGTAGACAGGTGTGAATGACTTTTATTATTTTTATCTGGCGAAGATCTCAGTTTCAATATAAATATAAAAAAATATAATTTATTAGCATTGCCATACAACGTGGCAATGCTGCCAGTCTTTTGGGCACATTACCAGTGGTCAACGATGGAGAGGAGTTTTTCGACGCCATATTTTAGTTAAGTGTATATTTTTAGGTTTAGTTAGTGAGTAGTTTTTGGTTTAAGTGTATATATTTGTAGTCTTAGTTAATTAAGTATTTTATACACTGTATATACTTGTATATATGTAAATAAACCAATATATATATTTACCAACTGATTGAATACTCCCTAAACTGAAAGCATGCAGTCAATCAAAGCTTTTATTTGTGTTTGCCTAAATCTTTCAAGTCCTAGGCCCATTTTTTCCTGTCTATTCTTTCAACATTGCCCCTTTTACTCGATGTTGAAACTCACAGATTTATTCACCACTATAAAAAAGCGAAACTCAAAACATACATCTTTATTTCCTCGTCTCACTAACACATTTGTTTCTGACTGAAATACTTTAAAAGTTTAAAACTGTGAGATTAGGATGAGCTCACACCGAAAAACGACGCGAGTGATTTATTATATTTTTGACCATTAAAATGTACACAAACATAATAAATAGACAAGAAGGAGGAGCAGAAAGTAGGTACAAAGGTATGATTATTTCTAAAGAAATCTCTTCCAGCATACCTGCGAGAGAAGACCGTGTGTAGAAAAAAAAAGAAAAGAAGGAAAATTATATTAAACAATTCACAATAAATCCAGAAGCATAGGTACAAAACTTATAAATATAAAGTTCTGTATCTCTTCACAATTTGGAAGTAATAACAGCCACTTGGGTCGATAACGCTTGCCGTTTACATTTACAAATCGAGATACCTCGGTTCCTTGGCAAGCACGAAAAGTCTTTGGCCCCGGTTGTCATTTTAAGATCTTTGACAGTCGTTACGGTACTCAAAAGTCACTAAATCTGACACCATTTCCGCGGGGACAACCAGCAGGATTATTTGAGTAAGCTAAGTTCTATATTGTATTGCTATTTTAAAAGTACGCGCAACATAGCGTCGCATCTCAGTGTGAGCTGGTCCCAAAGCAACTATTCTTGTTATTTTTGCCGCAGTCACTATTAATCTAAAGTCTGCGAGCGTTTTGTCAAAGTCAATTAGAATTTGTTTCAACTATTGTGCACGGAATGCTACTGTTATACGAGTATTTAAGCGTTACAATTTATTTTAATTTTTAATCGACTTTCCAAGAAGGAGGAGGTTCTATTTTCGACTTTATTTTCTATAGATTTATGTTCAATTTAGTGCATATTTTTTTGGAAAATGGGGCACACTATTTCTGGCCAGAGCGGCTGCTGCTGCTGCGGGCGAGTTTTTAATGAAAGCTTGTTAAAATGCAGGAAGGTGTGGTAAATTTTAAATTCACTTCAAAGTTCGAAAGATGTCTAAATTGATTAATTTGCAATTTATCGCACAAATGAATTTTAAAACTCGGATTAACTGAATGAACAGACAATCTTGTACCACAACAGAACGAAACATAACAATGGAACTATTCCAAGTTATAGAATTACGTTTGTAAATAAACTAGATATTAAATGCAGTGGCTATTTCTGATGTTCGTGCCGAACGGTTGTGTTTTGGTAACACTCCAATTTCTTGGTGCATAAGTGTTTCGGACCTGTTGTCCTACGTTAGCGGAGTGAAGCGATAAGTGGTCACAGTGAAACATTGTAAGTACATGTTAGAAATACGAGTCATCTTAGCAGCCTTGTAGAGCAGTAGTGGTCCAGTGTTAGCGGCCCTGACTTACGTGTAAATTATTTCATCATCACTGCTCTTAAAACGGTGAAGGAAAACATCGGAAGCGGCATGTCTTAGAACCAAAAAATCAAAGATATGTGCCATCCACCAATCCGCACTGGGCTGCATGGTGGATTAAGGCCCATTACCTCTCTCACAGAGAGGATGCTTGTGCCTCAGCAGTGGGGACATTATAAGGCACAGTAAATTGACTAATTTTCGTCTTTTGTGAAACAGGGATTAAGAAACTTAATCTACGATAACATACGAGGACATTTAACTCTATTATAGATAATGTTGGCAGATAGATTGGTAATTAGTGGGGGGAAACTCCTATCCCCCTTTAATTGGGGAGTTTAACCCACAATTCCAACTCATAATAACAGGGTGTTACTCCAGCAGACTTTAAGCCAGTAATTGTCTGACAAAACCATTCTGTTTTCATGTTCCAAGTGCACCTATCCATCCATGAAAAATTAAACTGTAACACGTAAAATAAATGACACTCACGAGTTGTTGTATTTGCATCTACACGGTATCATTAATAGGAAACGCTAGATGACCCCGTGAACTTTTTTAATTTTTGTCAAGTCTTTTCTGAGTTGTAGAGAGACTTACTAACATCCATTGATTTTTACATAAATAGATTTCCTTTATAAACGCTTAACTTGCTTCATACTACGGTACTAGGAAAAGCTCCACCTTACATTATACCAATTATTTTAATTCAAATAAATCTTGATTTAGTTCGTAATTAATGTCTCTCTTGTTTGAGAAAATAAATTAGTGTGACAACGTATGTGGAGCTTTATGGCAGATGGTAGGGTTGACAAAAAAGTTTCAACACAATAGTATTTTTATTTTTAATACTAGGATCAACTCAGGATGGATGAAATTGCAACAGGTCACTGGAACAACTTGCGACCCACGGATGCCCCTCAAGTTAAAGGGGGATAATCGACAAATTCGTAATTAAGACCTGTCATACTGTATGGTTCAGAATGTTGGGCTGTGAAAAATATTGATGAAAAGAGATTGCATGTAGTAGAGTTGAGAATGTTGAGATGGATGAGCGAAGTGACGAGAATGGATTATATTAGAAGTTTTGAAAGTGGCGTTAGTTGCAGAAAATTTTAAAGGAAACCGTTTGTCCTACAACCTTATTGCGTAATTGGATTCTGCAAGCCAGAGGATTTTGACCCTATCAATCGACCAATCACATAGACGAAAATCCACATCGCGTCTTTTATCTCGCATGTGATTGGTCGATTGATAGCGTCAAACCCCTTTGCTTTGCTGAATTTACTTAGGAAATTAGGTTGCTCGTATGGTCATGCGATGAGGAGGGATGAAACGCATGTTAATAAAAGAGTTATGAATATAGTGGCAGGCAAAGAAAAGATGGTTGGACTGTGTGAGGAGTGATATCAAAGAAAAGGGAGTCAGTGATAGCGTGACAGGGACAGGACGGTATGGAAGAGGAAGAAGTGTTGCGCCGACCCCAAGTAACACGAGATAAGGGCAGGAAGATATTGAATACCATTGTACGTGTATACACTCGCAGAATAAAAAGGTTGGGCACCTTGTCATATATTGGAAAGTGCATGAAACTGATTAATTCCCGAATATATACTTGCTTAATCTTAATGAACAAAAATAAATGCTTAAATGATTACTGTAGACCTGACCGAAGACTTCACGGGAATTTAGCGCCACCCCCTTGCATTGCCGGGGCTATTAACATACTTACAAAATATACAGCGTCTATTTTTCTGTAACAATGTACCTTTTAGGTAAGAGATTTTTTCAAACAGATAAAGTGATTTTGGAGATTACCAGTTACATACGCGTAAGGCACAAAATTTGTACTCTCAATATTATAAAAGATAATATTTTAAATTTCTGACAGCCCTATTACAAACAACGAAAGTTTTAGTGTGATTAGTATAATGTTAGCGCGAAGTAAATGATTATCATTATATGTATTTATGTTGGTTATATACGGCTGTATGTACAGATAAAAGAGTACATTATCTTAGATATGTACATTTATACATACGTCGTAAGTATGTCACTGCGGATTCTGTAATTTGTCGGCGCAAAGAATTATAGTTTTTTTTTTGCTGCAAGGTTATTTAGAGCTGTACATACAATAGTGTTCATACATTCATTGAAAATAATGCGCCAGAAAACATTGTTTGGTAATTTTCTTTTTCATAATTAATGGAGGTGACTTTTACGGTATTCCACCAAGGTCTAGGCAGGCGATCTCTCAAAAGTTAAACCTTTGTGGAATGATAGAATATTGATAAATGCTAATCACTACACATTATAAAATGGAGGAGTTCGTGGCTAAATAATAACAGCCGCACGGGTCGATCATTAAGCCTTTGGTCCCGGCTGTCATTTGAAGATCTTTGACAGTCGTTACGAGTAGTCAGAAGCTTAAGATCTGACACCAGTCTAGCCAAGGGGATGTTACTCAGTTACTGGGCTGTGGAGGTCAGATAGGCAGTCGCTCCATGTAAAACACTGGTACTCAGCTGAATCCGGTAAGACTGGAATGTGACCCCAACATAGTTGGGCAAAACCTAGGCAGATTGACTACATATTATAAAAAAAAGTCCCCCGCCGCGTTTGTGCGCGATAAACTCAAAAATTTCTGAACGGATTTTCATGCGGTTTTCACCAATAGAAAGAGTGAACAACGAGGAAGGTGTGTTATGTATAATTCGTCACGGGCGAAGCCGGGGCGGGTTGCTAGTTAGTTATCAAGAACAGTTTTGCATGCCAATTTTTATCAAAATAAACTAAGTGGGGCCATGATATCAATCATGATGAGTCCAATATAAATAATCTGAGAAGAAACACCAGTACCAATTCCGAAGTCAAAGCCTTTTTTAAAGTCCATACAAACCGTAATGAGACTTCGACGACGACGACTGCGAGATATTCTGGCTCGGCCAGAACTTCCAGAAGGCCATGCAGTTCTTTCACCCCAACCTGCCCTCGAAGCTGGACCTAAGATGGTATTTTGAGGAAAGCACCACCAACTCAACACACCACACTTCAAGCATTTCTCAGCTATCGTGCAGCTCAGCTCACGTTCGTAAGTTTAAGAAGCTCAACGATCCGACGAACAGTAAGACCATAATAAGGACAATTGTGTAGGCCATATAAAGTACTCAAACTGCCAGACTGGTCTATTTCGTAAATCATCCTTCGAATGCACTCTATTATCAAGTATTCGGACCCCAATCAACTAAAACACTGACACAATCTCACAAAAGGAAGCCAAATGCACCTGAACCACCTGTCCCCTTCAAAGCTTAGCCAGAACCCCTAAAACCGTCCCGAGAGTAACAAACACGTTTCAAACAACCGTCCGAATAGCCTCTCTCACTATTAAACGAATGTCAAGCGAGTACCGAAACACTCTCCATATTGAAAATTAATTTTCAATACCGTACTGCGTCCATAACGCGGCCATGTTGCTTTTCGGGGCCCAATCATATTGATGGAACGAAGATACCGTTATTTACTGCCTGGTTGTCAACAAGTTAGTGTTTTTCATTTCCTCTTTTATGGAGATTTTTTGAATTTCGAAGTATAAAAGTTTGATTTGATGTTGTGATATGACTTTTGAAATTCAAATTATCTACTTTTTGAAGTGAAAACATTTTTGCCCAGGTTGAGTTAATTTGGTAGAGGCAAAACGTGTTCTTGTTAGCGACACGCCTTTGTGACAGTTTCATCGACATGCTAATGTGACACGTGACGGAATAATTGTGTATTTGTTTTAAGTTTTCACTTCTGACAGCAGTTCACATACTGATTATTTTTTTGTTATCTGTATCTGCGTACGTACAGTGAAGAAATGAAAACGTACAACACATTGAGGATAGCTTTTAGATAGAGTGAGATTGAAATTCTATCAGCGATAGCGATTGTCGAAATGGCAGTCGCTGACATCGAATGCCATTCGTCAAGAGCCTCATAGGCTTGTCGGTAGCGTTTGTCAATACCATACACTTTTGAATTCATATGGAAAATTAATATTCAATCCGTACTGCGTCCATACCGCGGCCATGTTGTTCTTTGGGGACCAATCATACTGATGGCGCGAAGATACAGTTATTTACTGTCGTGTTAACAACAAGTTACACTGAAAAGAATCATTAGAACTTGCGAACTTTTTTCTTATTATTAACAATACTATACTCCATTTGAAATAACATTAGAAATGTTTACAACCACTTTTTACAGTCCGTTCAACTGATTTTGAGTTCTATCCCGTAAATATAAGGATGGCAAAAAAGCATAAACCTGGTACGCAATAGAAGTCAAAATCGTTTAAACGGGCTGTAAAATGTCATTATTTAAATGTTGAATGTTCACTCAAATGGAGTATATTTTTGTATTCATTATTTTTTGTCTAGCCATTGCTGTCTCCCTACTGAGCAAAGGACTTACCCAAGTCTTTTCAGACATTCTTTATCCGCGCCGTATGTATGGGTTCAATTGATTGTAGTTCTTTTTTTATAACTAAATAAAATAGAATGGAGTTGTTTTTTTCCAGATTTTTATTATATTATAATTATATAAAACACATAGATACAATAAATTATAGACAATAACATTGAAGAACCATTTGCATGACTTCATAGGCAACCTTTCACTGTAACTTTAAACACTTTAGTAGTTATTAGAAAATAGACTTAAGTAAAATAATACAAAACGAATAAGCATATAGCAAAACTCTGTTAGGTTGCTAGGTGGTTGGTAAGAAAAAAGTTCGCAAGTCCCAAATATTTTTTTGTGTTACATTTTTCATGTCCTCTTTTATGGAGATTTTTCGAATGTAAAAGGACGATTGGATGAAAGTTCGATTTGATGTTGTGATATGACTTGACGGTTCCGGGTCCGTAATTGAATTGATGTTCAAATTATCTGCTTTTTTTTGTTATGTGTACCTGCGTATGTACAGTCAAATAATGAAAATCTTAATTATCTTTAGATTAAGGTTCATTTTAACTTATCGTATTATATTTTTGACAGCATATTAGGCCATAATTTTTAATTAATTAAATGACGTTTCGAAAAGGTAAAGCGGCCATTATTTAACAAAAGGAAGTGTTTATAAATTGCTTTAAGTTTTCCCCTTGACCGTACTTCATTTTTAAGCACGTAAAGTTGACTTGTAAGGAAGAAAATCATTGGCAGCATCCTGGAATTAAATTTGCTTACACACATTGATAAAATCACGTCCCTTTTATTAACCCCCGCCGAAAAAAAGAGGGGTGTTATAAGTTTCACGTGTGTTGCTGTGTATCTGTGTGTCTGTCTGTGGCACCACAGCGCCTAAACAGATGAACCGATTTTAATTTAGTTTTTTTTTGTCGAGAGTGTTCTTAGCTATGTTTGAATAAAATCGGTTCAGCCGTTCAAAAGTTATGAGCGTTTTACTGTTTGAATCGGGGTGGTTTTGCAAGATAAATGTGCCGGGGGTTTTTTTAAATTTTACTGGTATGAAAGACCTTTTCTAAGAAACTTAAAGCCAAAATTGTTACCATGCGCACTAAAAAGCTGAAGCTTTCTAAGAAAGGATAACCTTTTCTCGTACTCAAATCTACGCAATAAATCTACTAAAACAATACTTCCCAAAACGACAACATTTAAATTTTCTATAGACCTCATCAACTGTCCAATTCGAAAGTAATTATTACGTTTCATCAGGCCATAGACTTTCATAATGAAACGCAGTACGGCTCCGATACTCCGACTACGCCAAATGGGGTAATACGGACGTCGTACCGAAGCGTATTGCCGGTTCCGGGTCCGTAATTGTATCGACGGAATAATGACGCCGTCAATTTTGATTGTGGAATTTATATTTTAGGATTTTCTTTTGTTGAAAGCTTTTACATTTGGAATTTATATTTTATACAAGACTTTTTTAAAGTAGGTATTCTAGTTAGCTTTTTTCGGTGGGGTGGTTAGAGATCTTGTCACTGTCTTCCAAATTTCATCATCATGATCATCATCACATCATCATATCAGCCGAAAGACGTCCACTGCTGGACATAGGCCTCCCCCAAGTGTCACCACATTGACCGGTCCCGTGCGTCCCGCATCCAGCGAATCCCCGCAACCTTCACCAAGTCATCGGTCCACCTGGTAGGAGGCCTTCCAACGCATCGTCTTCCGGTTCGCGGTCGCCACTCCAGAACTTTTCTGCCCCATCGGCCATCCGTTCTGCGAACAATGTGCCCTGCCCACTGCCACTTAAGTTTGGCAATTCTTCGGTAAATTTCATCAGTTATGTTTTAAAAGGAGGAAAAGGATTTTTAGTAGCGGCAAAACTTATGTGTTTGCGACAGCGATTTACTAATGTGACAAAGTCATCGACTTGCTAATGAATGACGGGATAACTGCGTTTTTTTTTTTAAAACAGGCGGGCAGCGTGCAATGTTGCGAGTCAGTCACACAAAAACACGGTTGTTGGCAGTCCCCTTAACTGCCTATTTTATTCAAACAGACTGCAAAAAAAAAGTTTATTTAAATATCTTTTATCTTTTTCCTACAGCTTCGCTCTCATAGCCCGTCCGTACTTAGTATTAATCAAACGACAAAAATAGACCCGATAAAGATTTATTTGTCATATTTTGATCACATATTACTTCATCAGTCCTACTATTTTTGTTATCGGGGGAAAACCTTTGAAAGATGCTTGGAATTTTTGAGGAAAAACTAGGCTGCATGGGATTTTTACTTTACTACAACCACGCCTGTGACCATCATCTACATCAGCCTTTTTTTTAATGTTCCCACTGCTGGGACACAGGCCTTCTCTCTGTGAGAGGAAATAATCCGTAATCCACCACGCGGGCCCAGTGAGGGTTGGCGGATGTCCATATCTTTAAATTTGTTGTCCTAGGACATGCCGGTTTCCTCACGATGTTTTCCTTCAGCATTTTGAGAGCAGTGGTGATGAAATAATTTACACAAAGTGAAGTGCCTGCCTGACTTACAAAATTGTAAGTCGCGGCCGTTTCTGGCCGTTTCCACTGGGCCACCACTGCTCTAACTGCTCTGCTCTAAAAGGCCATCCTGGAACCCCTTCTGTGGTGTGTGTTCTGTTCTTATGTACTAAATACCCATGTTTGCAAACCAATAAATTATTTGATTTGATATTATTTGTGGGTCAACGCCTTTTGGGCACATCCCTGGATATCAGCCGTTACCTAGCCTAGGTTTTTGATGAGATTTAATTTGAAGTTATATAAATCTTCCTTTAAAAACCCAATCACAATGAGATACAACTCCATCCATACATTGTCTGACAATAGAATAATTTCCAATCCAAAGCGTTTTCCAATGGTCGTTACAGACGTAGTACGAAGCTATACGAAGTACGTTCGTGTCCGCTCGGCGATGGCTTCAGGCATTAGAGTGAGATGATATCATAAGGCTCAGTCCGGGGTGGTACTACTGTTTTGTGGGACCTTGTGAAATATTTAATGGTTCTTTTTAGTTCAAACTGTAAGTAATTCCATATGGAATTTATCAGTAGCAACCAGGACTTTAGATTTGTGTCCGGTTAGCGACAATGAGTTCGCTTCCTAGTAAATGGAACTTAAGGTTCCCCTAGTCGACGGCACGACCTATTTTGTGCGCGAGGTTAAAATGCATCCTATCTCATTCGACAACACGTGCGAAAGATATAGATGCTGTGGTGAGCAGTAAGAAGCTAGTTCGCGTAAGAATTAGCACTTTTTCAAATTGTATCGAAATGGATGATGATTAAGGACGAAAACGAGCGCGCGTAATTTTATACACAGACCTTTGGGAGTCTAGATATTATGAAAAAACGACTAAATGTATACTTTCAAAATAAAATTATTTTCATTATTAAATTACTAATCTATCCCTGTATGGAGGCCGTTTTGCAATTTACCTTCTTCTTATGGTATTTATTTCCGCCTACAGATGCGTTAAAATTAGTGTTGAAATATGGATCTTTCGACGCTCGTAACTTTCAAATATATATTTTTTTTTACTTTTTTTGTTTCCATACAGGGCTAGATAATGATGAGACATATTGATATAATTTTTTATTTTGAACGTACATCGTCAAACAGTGAATTTTCGACTAGTGTAACCTTAAACATAACTGACTATGTGTGTTTACTCTTAAGACGACGACAGTTATCAACGACTTTGAGGGAACAAAACACGCACTCGTTTCACATCATACATACATACTTTCCTTATTATTCTATGACTTTAAAAAAAAGCCTTGAATCAAAATGTAGATAACTAAATTGTCTTTGAGTTGATGAAAATTGCATTAAAATACATAAGCACGGTATTTTTGGTGCGATTCTTATTTATTTGTCCGTGTTAGACGTAGCTTTACAAATTAATTACACTATTTTATACAAAAAAAAAACTCAAAATGTTCTTAAATCAAATTGTTAAGAAAATGGTCTACTGTAACATATTTATTTCTACCAAAAAATTGCGACTAGACGTGATTCTCATTTTAAAATCAGCTGATTTGATTTAAATAATTTTAAAATGAGACGGAACGTCTAAACGGCTAGTCGTAATTATTTGGAAATAATATGTTACATTAGACCATTTCCTTAATCATTTCATCTACGAACATTTAGAGTTTTATTCTTATAACATGCTGCAATTAATTTGTTAAGTTATGTCTAACACGGACAAAAAAAAGTAAATACATAAAAATCATGCACTATTTGTGGCAGAACACTATCATCATCTTCCTGCCCTTATCCCATGTTACTTGGGGTCGGCGCAACACGTTTTCTTCTTCCATACCACCCTGTCCCCCGTCAGTCCATCACTGACGCCCTTTTCTTTCATATCACTCCTCACACAGTCCATCCATCTTTTCTTTGGCCGTCCCCTCCCTCTCCATCCATTCACATCTATATTCATAACTCTTTTAGTAACATGCGTTTCATCCTTCCTCATCACATGACCATACCAGGACAAACGGTTTCCTTTTAACTTTTCTGTTACTGGCGCCACTTTCAAACTACCTCTAATATACTCATTTCTCACTTTATCCATTCTCGTCACTCCGCACATCCATCTCAACATTCTCATTTCTGCTACATGCAATCTCTTTTCATCCATCTTTTTCACAGCCCAACATTCTGATCCATACAGTACGACAGGTCTAATCACGGACTTGTAAATTTTGCCCTTTAACTTGAGGGGCATCCGTGGGTCACAAGTTGTTCCAGTGACCTGTCGCCATTTCATCCATCCCGAGTTGATCCTGTGCGTTACGTCTCGGTCTACCTCGCCATCCCCTTGGACAAGCGACCCTAGGTATCGGAAGTCGGAGCATATCGGGATGGGTGTTCCAGCAAGAGCTATAGGCACGGAACTGGAGAGACCGCCAAAATCGCAGAAAAGGTACTCAGTTTTAGTTCTGCTCAATTTCAAGCCAACACTCTCCAGTCTGTGCCACCACACCTCCAATCTGCTCTGAACCTCTAGGCCACTCTCGGCGACCAGCACAATGTCATCGGCAAACAGCATACACCAGGGTGCCTCTTCCTGTATGTCTGACGTCAGTGCGTCCATTATCATCAAGAAGAGGTAAGGACTGAGAGCCGACCCTTGGTGCAAGCCGACTGACACACTGTAGCTGCCAGTAGTGCCCACTGTAGATCGGACTTGGGTACTGCATCGACTGTACATCGCTTGGATCAAATGTACATACTTCCCAGGTACACCTTTCTTCATAAGGGCCCACCACAAAACCTCACGGGGCACCCGGTCGTATGCCTTCTCGAGGTCAATGAACACCATGTGCAAGTTTTTATGAGCACCTCTGTATTTCTCGCATAACTGGCGGATTGCGAAAATGGCATCCGTTGTACCCCGACCAGGCATAAAACCGAATTGGTTCTGCGATATTTCACTTTCTTCTCTCAGCCGCCTTTCAATAACTTTCTCCCAAGTTTTCATACTATGTGACATTAGCTTTATTCCTCTATAGTTATTACACTCCAGCACATCACCTTTGTTTTTAAAGTTGTGGCAGAACACTAATTGACACAAAATTCCCGAGCAATAATTATATCCGGACTGGACCAAAACCACGTGTCTATCCATCAATATCTAATTGTTCTCGAGGCCACGAACCGCAACTGTCAATTGTTCCTGGTTTTAATTACTTTGCCACTGTGGTGAGTGAATTGTGGACCATGATGATGTGAAACAAATTGAGCAAGAACTTGGTTCTTGTAGTACATTTTCCTGCTTGTGAATTTGTGTTTCGCGATAGCTAATAGCCTGAACCTTTTGTTTTGTCGACTGATTTGGCTTAAAAACACAAAAATAAACCATAAACGACGATGGATTCCGTTGAAAAGCTATAAAAATAATATACACTCCCAATCTCTTTCCATTCACTTACCATCATCGCGAACAAAGAACACATCTTTTTCTAAACAAATGTATCGGGGTAGAGGGAGGTACAAGAGGGAGGGTATTACGGGGAAATTCCCCGATCCCCAACGTGTCTGTATTATATGCTTCAGTATAATCTGACAGAGAAGAACTCTTTTGTTGTGGGCTGTCACTGCGGCTCCTACTAATTGTAGAACGCTAATTTTGGCAATTGAGGTGCTTAGAAGTCCCTGGATTAACTTTGACGTCGTATTGTTTATCACCTTGAATATACATCAATCAATCTTGCTAGCCTTTTCCCAACTATATTGGGGTCGGCTTCCAGCCTAACCGGATTCAGCTGAGTACCAGTAATTTACATGGAGCGACTGCCTAGCTCACCTCCACAACCCAGTAACTGGGTAACACGGGACCCCTTGGTAAGACTGTGGTCAGATCTCAAGCTTCTGACTACTCGTAACGACTGTCAAAGATCTTCAAATGACAGCCGGGACCAACGGCTTAACGTGCTTGCCGAGGCTCGGAGGAAACTCGGTATGTTGAAATGGTCACCCATCCACGGACCGACCTCGTCAAGCGTTGCTTAACCTTGAAGATCGACCCGTGCGGCTGTTATTATTTAGCCACAAGCTCCACCTCGAAACTTGAATAAACATATTTGGTTAAAATTAAATAGAATATCCTGCTCATTGTTCGGTCTTTGTAGCCATTGTGGGCAAACACAAAGGAGATAAGCTAAGTGCTTTTTTATCTTTTGGACAAATAAGAGACAAAAAATGAGAAATGAGTATATTAGAGGAAATTTGCAACTGGCGCCAGTGACAGAAAAGTTGAAAGGAAACCGTTTGTCCTGGAATGGTCATGTGATGAGGAGGGATGAAACGCATGTTACTAAAAGAGTTATGAATATAAATGTGGATGGAGATTAGGGATGGCCACTTTTTTACACACAATTTAAAAACAAATTTAGTTACCAATGAAAGAAAACATTTCCAATGTCTTGAAACCCGCAAAAAAATTAATCAGAAAAGAACAGCGGGGAGTAAGAAGAAGCTAAGTGAATAGTGCAAAAATAGTGGGCAAACAAAGGTAATTAAATCAGTAACACCATCAACTCTAAAACTCTGAGTTGGCTACTGAGACAGTTCTAATAGAAAACCCCAATATACTACCACTTTACCACAAACAAGGACCACCGGAATAGTTTCAAAACCTGACTGCAAGATCAGCATTGATCAATCATGGGACATAAACCAAATTAAGAAAATTCATTCATACCTTCAAAATATAAATACAGAGTGAGTTCAAATCGAGAACCGCTAGTAAGATCTACTTCCCCCAACGTAACATTGTAATCAGAGATCGCAGCGAAGTGAATCAACATGTACCATATCAATACATCTGCACGCCCCAAGGGTTTGCTCACATTTTCACCTCTCCAAGAGATTGATTACGGATGTTTTCTTTTTAATGTAGATTCAGTTTCAAAGAAAGTAAGAGCATGTTGATTTGTAGGCAGACCAATAAAATGATGGATGCATTGATGTGAAATCCAATTTATCAATCCATACTAATACGAGTATTATGTTTACTAGTATATTCGAAAAGTAACTCCAATTGTTACCTTTTCATGTTTGTACATAGAACATAGGATACTTTTTTTACCCGACTGCCGAAGGAGGGTAATGTGTTTATCAGTCTATGTTTGTATGTAAGTATGTATGTTTGTTCCTATATGGCGTTCCAGAGACCAAACGCGTTGGCCGATTTTGATGATTCATACGTCAATCGATGCGTCTTAACCCTGCGAGTGTCATAGGCTACATTAAAGATTGGAAAATATAAAAATGGCGGATTTTGGGTGCCATATTGTGGGAGCCCAAATTTTTTTTTCTTCCAAACCCATCTTGTGGGGTATCAAAATAAAGGGTTTTAAGAGGTGATTTCAAAAATATATAACACTTATATGTGTAAATGTATCTAATTCGAAAAAACACGAACTAAAAAGTTATAAATAAAAAAACTTAATTCAAAATATCAAAAAACCCGACTGCTTCAAAAGCGAACTAAAAAGTCGTAAACAAGGAAAAAATCATGCTGTGCAGGCGGAGGATACACCAGATTTTGGTCAGCCAGCCCGCGAATATGTATCCTCCGACTGCACAGCATGATTTTTTCCTTGTTTACGACTTTTTAGTTCGCTTTTGAAGCAGTCGGGTTTTTTGATATTTTGAATTATGTTTTCCCATAGAATAATTTCAGAATTATTTTCATTGCACGCAAGAAAAGCCGCAAATCGGCAACCGTAATATAGAGAGGGACAGCCCTCAGGGTGTGGCGCAACAATCTTCGCTGGATAGCTTGTAATGAGCAGGTGCGGGTAGCCCGGGATAGAGTTCAGTGACCGTAATTGGAGATTACTATGTCCTTCAGTTGAAGTGACAATAAGTCGGCCATACTAGCAGTAGAACCGATGACTATTGGAATAGACGTATTCTTGAGTGGAGACAGCGAATCGGTAAACGTAAGGTGAGACGTCATTAGGCAAGGTGGAGCGACGCTAGCATCAGGGTAGCTGGGAGCAGCTCGATGAGAGTTGTCGAAAATGTGGGATTGGATAAGCCTATTTCAGTAGTGGACTGCCGTAACATGGTTAAGTGTTAAACCTTCAGTGGGCAGCTGTAGGCTGACGACAGAAATAAAAAGTCTAATGTACACGTGAGTTTCAAAATAAGCTTGAACAGTTCTTGTTAAATAAATGTCTATTTTCTATAGATGAATTTTAAAATTATACAAAACTCGAATGTAACATAATTTCATTGACTTGGAATGGAAATTTTATTGTATTTTATGAATTGACTTATGTTGATGATTTTTTTTGTATTTTTTCATTATTCTGTCCTTTATTTAATTTAATTTCTTATTTTATACATTTTTAAATATTTTTAAATAACACATACAAAAAAGAAAAACATTTAAAAATATAAAAAATTGAGGCCCACCGGTATCGGGAACAAGGTCCAAGCTACCGGTTCCGGTCAGGGCTCCAGAGAGAGGAACCTCCTAACAATACGAGCCGTGTCCAGCAATACTGCTTTCTGGATCAGGCCCTTGACCCAGCCGCCTACCGAGAGCCTCCTAAGATGTTGGTCGAGGCTCGTGGCTATTAAGCCATTGGCCGATATGACTATCGGTACAATGATCGCTTATTATTCTTATTATTATTAAAATTTTAATTTAATTTCGATAATTGTTATGATTGAAATATGGATTGCATGAATGATGTTTCTTATAAATTTAGTTATAGATATTCAAACACGATGTAAAAATCGTTATTGAATAAATGAATTGAATTGATAACAAAGCATAAGAATAGCGTAGTCAGCCTATACATTTCCTAATTTAAATAAACTATACTTCATAAAAGATAGCTTGATCTCTGCGACATATGTCAAACTGACGTATACGTTATTGTTGTTAGCCTGTCAAGCGCTATTGTTACTGTATTGATAATGACAGCTGTCGCAGAGATCAAGCTATCTTTTATGAAGTATATTTGATTCCTGACTGAAATGATGGCAGATTGGGATGTACGCAAAAAGAAAACTTGCTGCACCAAACCAATTCGTTCTAAATTTGAAAGCTCAGAGGATAATGATTATCATGTCATCAAAAGTCGAAAATTGTCTGTGATAACTATTGGACAGTGACCAATAGTCCCGATCTACAATCAATTCGCATTGCAAAGTTTTCCTTCCCCAAAGTTCCGTCATCTAATACATGCAAATACATTCAAATTCCTTCCCTAAAAGCTCCCAAGAGTACATTTACTCTCAGTAAATAAAAAAAGTTGCTCCAAACTCGACCTTAAATGACAGATAGGTTGAATGGCGCGAATTTGAGAAGAGATGACGCCATCAGTTCGGCTTGATCGATGGTGGCATCAGTAAATAATGTCAGTAATGGTTGACGGTATCTGTTACATTACATACATTTGGGTGACATTTTGTGTGTGTTTGGAGATTTGTTTTTGTGTTATTTTGTAGAAACTTTGTTATTTGTTAGATAATACAGAGTGTAATGAAGACTGATTCTGTCCATGTATGTGAACCACTTTCTCCAAGTAAGTCATGATAAATTATCAAATAAAAAAAAACACAAATTTTGTTCAACTGACGATATTTGTTTATGGAAAATCATTTTTTTTACCCGACTGCCGAACGAGGGTAATGTGTTTATCAGTCTATGTACGTATGTATGTTTGTTCCTATATGGCGTTCCAGAGATTGGTCTCTGGAATCGGCCAACGCGTTTGGACGCGTTGGCCGATTTTGATAATTCGTACGTCAATCGATTCGTCTTAACCTTGCGAGTGTCACTGGCTACATTAAAATTGAAAAATATAAAAATGGCGGCTCTTGGGCGTCATATTGTGGGGCCCCAATTATTTTTTGTCTTTAATCCCGTCGTGTAGGGTATAAAAATAAAGCGTTTTAAGAGGAATTTCAAAAATATATAACACTTATATTTTAAATGTATCTAATTCGAATAAAAAATAACTAAAAAGAGTAAAAAAAAAAAATATATTCAAAAAATCAAAAAACCCGTCTGCTTAAAATGCGAACTAAAAAGACGTAAACAAGAAAAAAAACATGATGTGCAGTCGGAGTATACAAATTCGCGAGCTGGCTGACCAAAATCAGATGTATCCTCCGACTGCACAGCATGATTTTTTTCTTGTTTACGTCTTTTTATTTCGCTTTTTAAGCAGTCGGGTTTTTTGATTTTTTGAATAAATTCTTTTGGTTATTGCCTATTACATCCTTGGGAAAAGTAGTTTTTAACACCCGACGGAAAAAGAGAGGTGTTGTACTTATTATACATATAAGTTTGACGTGTGTACCTTTGTGTATGTCTATTTTTGTATCCGTCTGTGGCATCATAGCTCCTAAACGGAAGAACCGATTTTGATTTAGTTTTTTTTGTTTGAAAGGTATCAAGAGTATTCTTAGCCATGTTTGATGAAAATCGGTAGAGCCGTTAAAAGTTATGGGCGTTTTACTGTTTAAATCGGATTGTTTTCACAAGATATCGTGGCATAATTACTTGTTCAATAAGATTGTCGATCAAAGCATGTCTACTAACTACTAGATAAACTATGTAGCATGAAATTCAAAAATTATTTAATTTTTTATGCACCTACCATATTATCTCTCCACCACCCTTTGTTGACTGGTAGAGAATGCCTCAGGCATTAAGTCTGCCTATGTACTTGTATGTCTCTCTGTGTATGTGTGTGTCGAGCAGTGGTGGCCTAGTGGTTACGGTCCCGACTTACGAGTTGTAGGTCGAGGGTTCGAACCCGAGCAGGCGCTTTACTTTGTGTAATTTATTTCATCACCACTTCTCTCAAAACGGTGAAGGAATGTCCTAGAACCAAAAATTCAAAGACATGTGACATCTACCAATCCGCACTGCGCCCGCGTGGTGGATAGCCCACTCCCTCTATGAGAGGAGGCCTGTGTCCCAGCAGTGGGAACATTAAAAAGGCTGATGATGATGTACTTGTATGCTACATGAAGATTTAAATAAATAAATAATCGTGTCGATTTTACCTGCTAAATATGATAGTACCTTTCCACCCTGTGGGTATATGTATCTACGTAATTTGATGTTGTATTTAAACACATAGTTCACATTTCATCATTTTAGCCATAATACGTCTATGCTGATCATAGACTTCGCCCTAACGTCGCGACAGGTCCTGTTTGGCAACTCTTCTCTTCTCTTCTGTCGGTGAATTTGGTTCTCTTGTGAATCTATATCTATACTAATATTATAAAGCTGAATAGTTAGTTTGTTTGTTTGAACGCGCTAATCTCAGGTAATACTGATTGGAATTGAAAAATACTTTTGAAGTTGGATAGTCCATTTATCGAGGAAGGTTATAGGCTATATAACATCACGCTATGACCAATAGGAGCGGAGCATAAATGAAAAATGTTGCAAAAGCTGAGAGTAAATTTTCATTTAAGCGTAAAATCCGGAACTATTACTTGTCCTCTCTTACATAGCTTGGTCTTCGTCATATATATTATATTTAAATTTCTGTTTCGTTTAGAATATAGTATTTATTATAATATTTATTAGTCTATTGTTTTAGAAATTATTTATGTATTTTATTAGTTAGATAGTTTATTATCCAATTTTAATTATTGTTCATTTTTTATTTTTATTTTGGACTCCTACCACTGTTGTGTTCTTTTTAACCCAAAGGTTGACTGGTAGAGAATGCCTTGCTGCATTAAGTCCGCCTATGTATCACCATTGTACATGAAGTTTAAATAAATAAATAAAAACGGGCAAAATTATTTCTTTTTTAGAGCTTAAGTTACGCAACAATCATGTATGTAGGGTAGGGTAGATGGGTAGGTGTGGTAGATGGGTAGGTGTGGTAGATGGGTAGGTGTGGTAGATGGGTAGGTGTGGTAGATGGGTAGGTGTGGTAGATGGGTAGGTGTGGTAGATGGGTAGGTGTGGTAGATGGGTAGGTGTGGTAGATGGGTAGGTGTGGTAGATGGGTAGGTGTGGTAGATGGGTAGGTGTGGTAGATGGGTAGGTGTGGTAGATGGGTAGGTGTGGTAGATGGGTAGGTGTGGTAGATGGGTAGGTGTGGTAGATGGGTAGGTGTGGTAGATGGGTAGGTGTGGTAGATGGGTAGGTGTGGTAGATGGGTAGGTGTGGTAGATGGGTAGGTGTGGTAGATGGGTAGGTAGGTAGTCAGTTGACGGGAGCGAAGCAGTGTGGGAGAGCTAGTATAAAATACGAGCATTGCTAGATTCTGCTGGCATATAGAAGAAGTTAAAAGTAAAATGAAAGAGGACTCATTTCATTCATTAAAACTACGTTATAAATAAATCCTTTTTGCTAAAGACACACAAAAATCTTCAAACGGATATTTGTAATAGGGATAGAAAATAATGCGGACAAAAGAAATGTTTCCGGGTTCCGCCTATCAACTATTAATAATGCCCGGAGGCGTCTCGTAGATTTTCGGTCAAAACATTTTTAATGGCCGGTCCAATAGTTGTTTGGACCATTACGAAAGTTATTTAATTGACCATTAGACCAATATTGATGTAGATAGTTCAAATAACAGTGGACTAGGAAATAAATTGGATGATAAGTAAAAAAAAACTTGTCAATTGCGAGTCGGACTCGCGCACTGAGGGTTCCGTACAAACAGCTACATTCACCAAAATAATTAAATAACTTTACTGAAGTTCAGTACTGGGAGCAGTGGTGGCCCCGTGGTATCGGCCGCGACTTACAAGTTGTGGGTCGTGGTTTCTAACCCAGGCAGGCGCTTTACTTTGTGTAAATTATTTCATCACCACTGCTCTCAAAACGGTGAAGGAAAACATCGTGAGGAAACCGGCATGTCTTAAAACCAAAAATTCGAAGACATGTGACATCCACCAATCAGCACTGGGCCCGCGTGGTGGATTACGGCCCATCCCTTCTCACAGAGAGGAGGCCTGTGTCCCAGCAGTGGGAACAATTATGATGAAGTTCATAAACTATAAGGACACCGAACATTGCTCTAACGATAAGATAAATAGAATTGAGGAACAAAATTAACTTTGCCGTTGAAAAACTGTAGTCTTCATACATCGAGATATGTCGCGGTCAGTTTACCAACTGTAAATAATTCATTAATATGTATTCCTCTCTCCTAGACACTGACTGTATCTAGAATGTTGCTGTGCCCGACAGGGTCTATAATTGTTTCTGTAACTTATATTTACCACCTGTGTGTACATTATGGATACAATACATTTGAAATTACATAATTCCTATGAATAGGTTGACCGATGCCCTGTTTAAGACGACGAAAGTCAGCAACGACCTTGAGCGAACAAAACGCGCACCCGTTTCACATCCGCGCAACCCAAAATTCAGTAGTTTTTATACTTTCCTTATTATTCTAGGATTTAAAAAAATAACCTTAAATCAAAATTTAGATACTTAAATTGTCTTTTAGATGGCGGCAATTTCATTAAAATATGCGTGCCGGTTTTGGTGCGATTGTCGTGTTTATGTCTGACTTTACAAATTAATTACACTATGTTATACGAACAAAACTCAAGATTTTCTTAGATCAAATTATTAATAAAATGGTCTAATGTTACATATATTGTTTTCAAAAAAAATCGATTAGCCGTTTAGACGTAATTGTCATTTTAAAATCAGTTAATCAGGAGTATCTGCGCCTTAAGGCTGGAAGACTCTACTGACTGGTCAATGTTGTGGCACTTGGGTGACGCATATGTTCAACAGTAGACTTCTTTCGGCTGTAATAAAATGATGATAAAAAGATTCACAATAAACCTGCAGCTACATAATATTTGAACACATATTCTAAGAAGACCTTATAGCCTAATCAAATGATATTAAAAAACCTATAAGAAAAGAACACGTCTTCTTTCCTTCGGAGAATGCTGGCTGAATGATGTATAAATACGGATGAGAACCTGTTACCCTCCGTAATCCAATCAATTGGCTTTGAGAATATCAATATTAGCTATGAACTCAATATCCGAGGGTCGAATTTATGAGTACGGATGAATGGCAGGCGCTTTTTTTGTAAAAATGTATAGAATGGGGTTCCGTAGGCAGATAGGGATGGCAAAGTAGGGAACTATAAAGGAGATGTTTGATTTTGGGCTACCACAATGTACGCTACATCGATAAATAGGAAAAAAATGGAGATTTTCATATAAATACTAACATATTCATTTGAAGAAGGTGGCGTACAAAAATGATCATTTGATCTTTTTTTAAATATAATAACCGTATTTTAGGGCAGCCATGACAGTTGTGTTTGACATGACGTTTGACGACTTTGACAGTTTCAAGAAATGACGTATTTGAGTATTTCTGTGCTTTGACTAATGGCCGGTTTCTGATTTGAGTATTCGAATGCAAAGTATGTGCTGATCTCTATTTAAACATCTGTCACTCTTGATCATCTGCCACGTTAAGTTTTCTGCGATTCTGAGCAAGGTTTGAGTATACTGAGTCAAGTCATGCTAAAGTATTATACCTTATGTCAAACAAAAAACCTTCATTTACCTTCAATTGCGTATCACAACTGAGAAAAACAAGTTTGATCATTCTCAAATTCCCAAATTTATCGCAAACCGTTGTCAACGTAACATAATCAGTGTAGCCAGATTGGCTGGCTTTTAAATTTTATGTCGTGTTGCTCTCCTTGACCAAGTTAATTTGAATGTAATCATAGCGATATTTACATATAGTGTACACAGTGCTGGAACTGCTAGACCAAGCTCCATACATTTCTAGTACATCTCCTTTATTGAATTGATCCACGGGAATCGTCTTGTTGTGTCTAGATTTTATTCTATTGATTGAGCTGCATTCGGTCAGACTGGAAGCTGACCCTGAAGATAGCTGGGAAAAGACTGGATAGATGCTGATGTTACACATTGCACATTATCTTAGCCCGAAAAATTTCTAATTCTACATTATGCACAATTTGATTCCGCTTAGCCCTTTCCATCATTGGACTACAAGGCGTACGGCCATGTGCCATCGGTACATGGTGTACATCCCCCCTTACGCACAAAGCGTTTTGCTAATACTTTCATTGTGCGCACAGCTAAAGAGTGGTTTCCTGCTGGAGTCTTTGTTCTCTAATAGCTACAACCTTGGGGGCTTTAAGTCAAGAGTGAATAGGTTAATTCAAGGCAAGCGTGCTTTATCGTAGACCACATCATCGCTTACTATTAGGTGAGATAGTGGCCAAACGCGTGCCTATCGTCTATAATTTTATTTTTTGTAATTTCAAAATAATTTCAATAAATTATTTTAGTCATTTGACTAAAATGTTTTTTTGATAAATCATGCTAACGAATCTTGCTTCCTTTACGTAAAACTAATTCTTAATTCTGTATTATACACAAAGACCTAACATATTCTGATAATAAAGTTGACCACTGTATACATTTTATAATAACCGCATAAGTATCTAATAAGCTTAACCTAATGTCAGAATGTAAAATTAAGAAATTTTATCCAAATGCAAAGTAATGATTCTAGGAAATTGCACAAGATCCCTTAATCTGCGATTCACCAGCATCAGAGAAAAGTATTCACTGTTTCACTATGGAACCCTAACAAAAATAAGGAAAGGCCTTTTCTGAACATAATTTAATTTGATTACAGATGAACCGTCAAGTTATCTGGAAGATTTAAAATGCTGACGGTACGCGGAAAATAATCGATACTAATTCAAGTGTTGCTAAGTTAATTGAACAGAGAAGTAGAATAATATTAACAGTATGTTGCTGCCCTACTGCAAGGCAATGACCTCACCTTATAGATAAGGCATAAGCAGTAATCACCGCGTTTGCTCAAAGGAAGTTTGAGATATAAGATTAGCAATGCAATTTTTATAGGTACTGCCTCCTTTTCCGTGTAGTTGGGCAATAAAATACCTTAGGAATTAAGGTTCCCCTAGTCGACGGCGCGAACTATTTTGTGCCCGAGGTTAAAATGCATGCTATCTCATCCGACAACACGTGCGAAAGAAATAGATGCTGAGATGAGCAGTAAGAAGCTAGTTCGCGTACGCATTAGCACTTTTGCAATTTTTTATCGAAATGGATGATGATTTAGCACGAAAACGAGCGCGTGAAATTTTATAAACAGACCTTTGGGAGTCTAGATATCATGAAAAAACGACTAAATGTATATTTTCAAAATGAAACTATTTGCATTGTTGAATTACTAATCTACCCCTGAATGGAGGCCGTTTTGCAATTTTCCTTCTTATAATGGTATTTATTTCCGCCCAAAGATGCGTTAAAATTAGTGTTGTTAACTTTCGACGCTCATAACATTCAAATATATATTTTTATCACTTTTTTGTTTCCATACAGGGTTGGATAATGATGAGACAAATTGATACATTTTTTTTATTTTGAAAGTACATCATCAAACAGTGGAGTAATCGCTAGACTACGTTTGTATGGAAGAATTTTCGACTACTGTAACCTTAAGTCTGCCTTTGTGCAGCGAATTAACTGTGCAAAAACAACCTTTATCTAATAATAGCTAAAATACCAAAAGATGCTGCTTACCAGCCGGGCTAGCACGGCCTCTGGGATAGACTTGAGTCACGCATTTTACCACGGTTTTTGCTCCCAAATTGTGATAAAATAGTGTCACTCAAGCCTGCCACAGTGGGCCGTGCTCGCCCACCTAGATTAACGTAATGATGCGACTTATCTCAAATTTTATGTTGGAATCTTCTTCCAGTATACTGAATTCCAGTGTTACAAGAAGCCAAAGCCTATCTTACCTCCATAACCCAGTAACTAGGAAGCACCATAATCCTCGTGCAGGCTTATTCACATAGTTAAAACCCCGCATAAACAATGAACTCTTCAAAAAATTTCCACAAACACACAATCAAAAGAACAGAACACACCCAAATGTATTAAAAGTCCTGTCTGTGATCTCTAATTTGCCAATCGCATCAGAGACGACACAATAAACATTTGGTAACAATACAGAACAGAGAACAGAGGTAACAATTCAGAACAGAGGTGACAATCAAAACGTAGTCGTTTTCGCTTTGTATTCCGAGACGTGCATTCATTACACCGTGCCTCGTTTAGTTTGGTGCAAGTTTGAAACTGAAGCGTTAAGATAGTGTTCAACGTTCGTGTATGTTGCTTTTTGTCGCAAATAGTTTAAGGCGCTACATACGCCCCAATGTAGTAGTAGGTACTGGCCGTGTGCCCGCTCGATGCAAAAATGTCAATATTGAACCTCCTTTTGAACAGTTTTGTTTGACATATATTATTTGATTTACATATGCTATGTTAGTTATGAAGAAATTCTAGACATAAATTTTTCTGTGTAAAAATCTTTTTAAATATCCATGTCGTTTTGGAGGCGTTTCGAAAAGTTGCGAAAAATATCGTGTTGTTAATTATTTTTTTAAAGCGAAACTATTACTTACACGAAAAAACCTTGTGTTCAAAATTATGTACATGAATCAATAATAAACATTAATTTTTTTGAAACCTTTTAACCTAGCTGTAACTAAAGAGTATGCTTTAGAAGGTTACTGTTTTACGGCACTAAATGGTATGTAGGCCCTTAATTAAAAGCGCAGTAGGTACCTGCAGGTAGACGTTTGTACACTTAAATGAATTTTCGTTGTATAGCTAAATATGAGCCTTGTTGGTCTTGTAATTGAAAAGTTGGACGACTTGCAATATAATTACGGATCGCTGGAACTATAATTGGTTTATAGATTGGTTAGGCTTATATTTTTAACCGACTTACCAAAAAGGAGGAGGTTCTATGTTCGACTTCTTGTATGTTTTTTTTTTTTTTTTTTTTTTTTTTTTTTTTTTTATGTATGTTCACCGATATCTCCGTCAATTGTGGACCGATTTAGAAAATTCTTTTTTCGTTTGAAAGAATATGTTTCGAAATTGGTCCCATTTTAATTTGGTGAAGATCTGATGAAGAACTTCGGAGATATACAACAGAACTCTTCAATAAATAACGGCAAATCATTCGGAATTGCTGCAATCGCATGTCTGTTTATTGTATATACCATTTCATAACATAACATCACGCCAGTACGCACTAAAGGGGTACGCAGGTCTCTCATTTCACTGGTTATTTTCAAGTTTCATGTTATTCGGGTGATCTATTCTGGCGTTATAGAGTACCTTACTAAACAACTTGCCTATTTTAGGTAGGTACAACTAAAAAGGGAAAAATAAAAAACTTTTTTGCAAAAAAATACTACCGACTTCCAAATAAAAACTACAAAGTGAAAAATAATTTTATTTTTGGAAGTCGGTGTCCATATCGCAAAAAAATGGGAAAAAAGAAAGACACCGACTTCCAAAAATAAAATTATTTTTCACTTTGTAGTTTTTATTTGGAAGTCGGTAGTATTTTTTTGCAAAAAAGTTTTTTATTTACTTAAATACACATCATAATTATTTTTAACCGACTTCGAAAAGGGGGAGGTTCTCAATTCGACTGTTTTTTTTTATATGTGTGTTACCACGGAACTTTTTACATTTTTTACACTACAAATCGAAAACTAACTTTCTTTTCGGAAGCCGGTGTCAAAAATAAATTTACAAAAGACACCGACTTCCGAAAAGAAAGTTATTTTTCGCTTTGTATTTTGTTTTGGAAGTCGCTTTAATTGTTTTGTTAAAAAGATTTTTTTCATACAGTACTTCTGGTTTGGTGGTGGCTTAGGTTTAACTTACTATATACTGGCCTAAGACAGACGAGAAGATAGTAACTCAACACGACTTTACCAGGTCTAGAAATTGCCTAAAACTCGCTCAAATAGACCAGTTGTCGCGTGATCTACAAAACCACCAAGATAGACCTCTAGACACATCCATATTAATTTTTGGTATTGATTTCTTATCACTTAAACCGAATATTCCGTTGTAACAATGTAAATATACGAGTTTCAAATTGATCCCGCCCTATAACGATCTTACGAAAATTAATATCTCTCAGTTTTTGTGTTCAAATATCAGAGTTAATATCTCCGGAACTTGTATTAAAATGTGTAACTTTCTCAAACTTCGGCGTTTAGCAAATATGCGACAGGGCCGTTTCCTTATTTATACTCAAAGTTCAGCTGCTTATGAAAATGTTGGGTAAATTAAGTGCAACAGAGTTAGAAGTGTTTTTTAATTTAACGGAGTTTTCAAAGTTTTTTAGGAAGGGGCTATTATCTTGCTGAGGGATATTTTTTTTTGAATTAATGTTGGAGTCACGCTTGACCACTATCTCACCTGATGGTAAGCGATGATGTGGTCGATGATGTAGCACGATTACCTAGAAGAAACCTATTCACTCTTGACTTAAAGACTCTCAGGTCGTAGCTATCAGGAAATACAGACTCTGGCAGGGAATTCCACTCCTTAGCCATTGATCTTGTAGAGTAAAAGAGATCTTACAGGATATGGCTTTGTTGTGTTTACACATCTGCCTTGGTTAAAGTGGTTATAAATGTCGATTTTGATATTTCAATGAAAAGTGAAAACCACAGATATAAATCAAACTAGACGACGCGACTGTATGGGCATGTCAAAAAACGGAGTAAAATTACGATCAATGATCGTACTTTGAGATTTTCATTTAGCATTATCGGCACCGGCAATCCACCGAAATATAGAAAAATGCCTAATTATGCCATATTGAGCTGTAAATACTGTATAAAAAAATTTGGCCGAGGCATTGTTTTTTTTTTCTTTTATTGGTAAGTAAATTTGTTTTAAAATTGTGTGTGAAAAAGCGGCACGCTTGGTTTTCATACAGATGGAAGGACTTGCGTTATCTAGTAAGATTTATGTCTGTGGTGAAAACCTTGCTTACTGTTGTCAACAAAAGTTACTATGACTGCGAGATTCACGGTCATAATTAGATACATATTACGTGTGTTGATAAAACCAGAATCATCATTGTGATACTTAGTCGTCACTCATAGAAATGTCATCTTGCAATCGGAATAATGAGAAACATTAAAATTAATTCCTTTAGAACCACATTGTATTCAGCACGACATATTAGATGCTATTCGCAAACAACGGGACTCAAACAAAAACCAAGGTTGCTTACGAATAGACGAAACTCGCACACCACAAAAAATCATCATACAAAGAGCCTCCTCAAGATATTCCATTCACACTTGCAAATTTCTTACAATACCGTTCCGGCTATAACAATAAATACGCCCGGTTCGGTCCGGTTATAAATCAGCCGTACCCGGACCTTATAGTACGAGATCCCACTGCAAAAATTTGTAATCAATTTGTTATTGATTAAACTTGTTTTTAATAAAGATATTTGTTAGAAGAATAGATAGATTTTTTTAAACTTTGTCCTATACTAGGCATTTCCCCGGTATCGCGGGTACATAATTTATGCCACATCAGCCTGTAACTGCGGCTCACTTTCAAATGACGATAGATTCACTTCAAAAACTTTCAAATTCGGGGTTCATCAAACATAAATTACAATTTATTTTGTTAAGGTAATTACGGATAGATATTACCAGGCAACCATGCAACAATGCACTTTCTGCAATATAGATAAATAAGACACTAAATAAATAATTATGACCTAGTAATTTAATTCTATGTTTATAGTGTAAATTAGGATTATTTTACAAAATTATATAATCTTGCTCCTATTTTAAGAATTTCTTAGGTTAAATATTGTTTAAATTATTTTGTTCTACCATAAGTATATTTTAGAGCTCCTTACTGCATGTGATACAGGATTACCTAGTACAGGCATCTTCCATTATTATACCTACTTTAGTTATCTAAGATATTTTTACCTTTTTTTTCTGATAAATTTTTCGATATATTTATATTTTATTATCTGAATAAAGATTATGATTATTATTATTAATCAATTCTACTATCCGAAGACTACATTCTATTATCAAAAAGTACCTGCAGATTTTAGAAGTGAGATCTTAGGCTATTACCCGGTTCCTCTTGGGTAGCTCGGTGTAGGTAATTTGTATTCCGGGACCGAATCCAAGGCGTTTTGCATCGAACGTGTTAATTCGGTAGGAATACTGAATTTCGGGAAAATCGGAGAGTTGAATCGGAATCGATTTGCATTTGAAGGTAAATTGTTTGTCCTGGATTTGATTCTGTGAGCTTTGGTATAGATGGTGATTGTTCCTTTGAGCGTTTATTTGGGAACCCATGTTCTACAGTGGAGATTATGTGGGTTAAACTTGTTACAGGCTACTGCAACAAGTTTACAAACGGCAAAACTTACTTAGGGATATACCTAGTGGTATCTCATGACAACGGCAAAACGATGCTGTGGAAATGTATCGCCTATGTCTCATCTACTTTCCTCCTCTCTGTGACCTGAAACCAGGAGTCAAAGTAACCTATGCGCTGCCACTGGCAATGTCTTGGATATGGTGAAATATTGACCAATAAAATGTTGATGGACTTGTAGAAGAAGGTAGGAACAAATCAGATGTATGTAAATATGAAATCACAAAACAGGATATACCTGAAACAAACAATCCAAAAAAAAACATAAATTTCATGCAATTCGCCATTTTTGATAAAAGGGATGCTTCCTGGGTAGCAAAATGATAATTCTATTTGTCCGTCAGTGAGATTATCAAATAATATTGGACACGTATATTTTGCTTTACCAAATCAATAAAAAATGACAAAGATAAAGCGCATCAAAACTCAGGAGTGGGGGCTTGTGACGTCACATGTCAGTAAAGTGTACTAACGGCGTGACATCACACGATATTTCAACGCATTATATCGTCCCCACTTTATATTTACATGTCATAAGAAAAATACGTGTCCAATATTTTTTATTAATCTACCTGACGAACAAAAATTTATGTTCAGGTAACATTCTTATTTTTATTAAATAGAAGATTAAAAATCCTAAATTCAATCAACAACAAGAGAGCTACAAGAGTTGAGATATTAAAAAGATCGTAACAAGAGATTAGATAATAAACAGAAAGGTGGATCTTACTTTTATAGAAAGTTGACGTTAATGTACAAATGATTCAACAAACATCAAGGTAGAATATAACAAAGAGAGCAGGAAGTGTGTTTCCTTAAACATACAAGAAAGTTATTTTAACATCAAAGGTACCTAAGTAATTGGCTAGAACGACAAACAGAAAAGCTCAAACTTACCTACGTATGCTATTGTCCTATCGCCCTTCAAGTTCAAACATCAAAGTTTAAACGAAATGTCAACAAAAATGGCGAATATTGAAACAAAATTAGGACATATTTGATGTATATTTAGTCACTCCATTTGGTAAACGATATGAATCAATCTCGCGTTCAATCACCGCGATAATTGGGGAATGGATTATTTATTTAATATTAGAAGAATGAATGAATGTTATTATTATTTAGGCTTAATTAGATGGGAATCTTACGAGGGTACATTATCTAAACTAATATTATAAAAAAATACAATTGTTTTTAACCGACTTTCCAAAAAGGAGGAGGTTCTCAATTCGACCGTATATATTTTAATGTGTTCGCGGATAACTTCGTCGTTTATGAATCGAATTTGATTATTCTTTTTTTTTTGAAAAGTAGATACCCAAAGAATAGTACCATGATAAGGACCGGATGCTGGGATCCTAGAGAAATCGAGGGAACTCCTCAAATATTATAGACATACATACAGAGATTTTGGTATTTACATCAACAATGCAATCATTTGCACTCAGAAAGTATAATTTGGTGAAATGGAATTGATGAAGAAGACCATAATGGCCAATGGCACTCCGAAATAAAATAATGTATCCTAGTCGTGTTTGGGCTTATTGGAATCGTCATGAGATGTACTTTGGCTATAAATTATTTTCATGTTAATTGCAATTTTCCTCTTTTTGGTTTTGGCAGGTACCTCCAGTACCTGCCAAAACAAAAAAGAGTAAAATAAAAAAATCTTTGGAAATCGGTTAGATTTTTTGTTAAAAATTTTTTTTTGTTGGTGATTTCTGGAAGTTCTAATCCGATTACGAAAATTCTTTAGTTGGTGGAAAGTTACAATATCTAAGTGTCATGTTTTTTTATTACGACTTATTGTCGGGCCTGCGCTGTCCCCCCATCTAAGTACTGCTGTAACATGGATATATTGTAAAACCAAACAATTTTTTAAAAGAGTAACCATGGAGTTTCAAATTTAAATGGGACCATTCCTTTCTTTGATTGAAATTTCTTTCGCAAGAAAAAAAAAATTGCAAATCCGTTGTTTATATGTGACGGAGTTATGCCCGAACAAATATATAAAAAAGATTCTGAATTGAGAGCCTACTCCTTTTTGGAAAGTCTGTTAATAATAATTGCTTTCCGATATGGAACTTCAAGTGATCTTCTCGCAGTTTGACTTTTCGTTGTAAGCGTTGTCGCTGAAGTACGTGGATGACGTTCCGCTGTCGGGAAAAGTTGCAGGCGAATATTTTACATATTACGAAATATTCGCCTGCAACTTTGCCACTTCCAGTATGACTAGAATTATATCTTACGAATTGCTGATTTTGCCGCTGGTGTCTTTGTTTCCGGTTAGTTATTAAGTACATAACTTGGAGGTTGTTAAGTCAAGAGTAAAGGTTTCACATACCATCTTTTACCGTCATAAGAGATAGCGGTCAAACCCAAGCCCAATAACATCGAAAACAAAATGTACATTATGTGTAACTTTTATAAAATTACTTTAGTATCCTACTTGTTACTTTAATTCATTAATATCACACTTCACACTAATATTATAAAGGCGAAAGTTTGTGTGTTTGTTTGTTACTAATTCACGCTCAAACGGCTGGACGGATCTGTATGAAATTTGGCACAGATTTAGATTATAGCCAGGAATAGCTCACAAGATACTTTTAATCCCGGGCATATTTTACGTCGGTATAATTTTCGACTTTCACGTGATTGAAGCCGCTGGCAGAAGCTAGTAATATTATTAATATGGATGATTGAATGGATGTGTGGATGTATGTTTGTTACTCAATCACGCCAGAACGGCTGAACGTGTCTGGATCAAATTTGGCACACAGATAGATTATAGTCTAGAATAGCACATAAGCTACTTTCATCCCAGTATAATGTTTCCTTGGGATGATAAAACCCTTTCCACATACCAATATTAGAAAGGAAAAAGTTTGTGAGTGTGTAATTGTGTGTAAACTACTACGTTTAGTAGTTTACACACAATTACACACCGTCCGTCATCCGTTGATCTGGATGAAATTTGGCGAAGAGATAGATTATAGTAACACATAGAATAATATTTATCCTTTTAATATGTTCACATAATATGAACAAACATATTCGTATATGAGACAATAACGCGGCCAAAGCCGCTGGCAGAAGCTATTTAAAACATAATTTTGACCCTTCCGAGACCATAACAATCTGTCACAAAGAAAAGACAAAATCCCTAAAAGACAAATTAAATTATTTTTCGTTGCCGCCATTTCTCCTCAAATTAACTGACAACCACAATGACATTTTGTCTGTTCCCTTCCTTATTTAAAAAGAAAATTCCTCATTTTCCCTTTGATAAGGTTGGTCATTATTTGAACGACATGGTGTTATAAAAAGTAATGAGTTAATCTCCATAGAGAAAGGGAATGCTTAATTCTGGCCCTTAGGGGGTCATTCGGAAGGTCTTATATCGGTCTATAGATAATGGTGTCCGTTTATGTCAGCTGTACGTGTTGAATTTGCTGTAACAAAACTTTTTTACAAAAAATACTGCCGGCTACCAAAAAAAAAACACTACAAAGTGAAAGATAATTTTCTCTTTGGAAGTTGGTGTCTTTGGTAGGTACCAATTTTTTTTTGTTGTGCATACAGTACAAAAATACTGCCGACTACCAAAAAAAAACACTACAAAGTGAAAAATAATTTTCTCTTTGAAAGTTGGTGTCTTTGGTAGGTACCAAATTTTTTTGTTATGCATACAGAACAAAAATAAAACACTCATAAAATCGAACAAAGAACCTACACCTTTTTGAAAAGTCGGTTAAAAAACTTATTAGCAACGCACTTTGCTGAAATAAAAACTATGATTTGTGTTTTCTTGATTTCAGAAACGGATGTATTAATCTTACCAATATTAACTAATATCGAAATCTTTCACTAACAGATAACTACAATATTGCTAAGTGACATTTTAAAATTTAAAACTTTTATTACAAGCAATTTTTGTAAATAAGCACTAAAAATTTAATGATTATATTCAGGATAAGAATGCGTGGAAACTTGCTGGTCCTGCTCCATAGAGCAATCTTTAGTGTAGACAAAATCAAACTGGTTTTTAGGGTTCCGTAGCCAAATGGCAAAAAACGGAACCCTTATAGATTCGTCATGTCTGTCTGTCTGTCTGTCCGTCCGTATGTCACAGCCACTTTATTCCGAAACTATAAGAACTATGCTGTTGAAACTTGGTAAGTAGATGTATTCTGAAAACCGCATTAAGATTTTCTCACAAAAATAAAAATAAAACAATAAATTTTGGGGGTTCCCATACTTGAAACTAAAACTAAAAATATTTTTTTTCATCAGATCCATACGTGTGGGATATCTATGGATAGGTCTTCAAAAATGATATTGAGGTTTCTAATATCATTTTTTTCTAAACTGAATAGTTTGCGCGAGAGCCTCTGCCAAAGTGGTAAAATGTGTCCCCCCCCCCTGTAACTTCTAAAATAAGAGAATGATAAAGAACAATGGCAGGTGCCCATACATTTTTTTAGCTGAGATTAAATTCCTACGTCTTTGAATGAAAAATATCTGGTTTAACTCAGGGTGATGTTCTGAATTAGTTTGTGCAAGAATTTTTGTTTGAAAATGTCGAGAATAATAGATATTCAGTCATAAACTTTTGTAGGTTATGTCTGGGTAACTTTTAATAATGTGTTTAATAGGTAATATTATTCAATTTCGTGGAAGTAAAAGGGGAATATCGCATTAGCATTTCCCTTACCTAGTAATTTCAGTATGAAATGTATAATATACTCTTTGGAAAGATTATATTTATTTAAACTAAGCGACTTTGACGTTTATCAAAAGGTCGTCGGCCTCGACAACAACCAAGCTATATTTTTTAAACTTGGATACTAGTCTTTTTGCCAATCATTAATTAAAAGTAATTCATTTATTTCTACTGCACTAAAATATTCTTACCTACCTGCGAGGAACATCTTAACATACTTAGACATAAACTGTATTGTTAACTCATTTACTGCAATGAATACATTAATTATATTATTAATTAATATAGTTACTACTTGTCACTTAGCAGATAAAATATATAATGGCAACACTAAGCTAAAAAAATTAACTAAAAAATCAAATAACTTTTTATTTATTATGATTTTTTTTTATCCGTTTGAACCAGCCCAATAATATATTTAAAAAAAGTAGACAATTAATAGAACGTCTTTCGTATATAACTCACTTTCAGACGCTCAAATTTAAGTCAGCTAAAATCTCGCCATTGTTCTTTAAAAAAAATATATGACGAACATTACTATGTAAACTACCAGCGAAAATTGGTTTGAACGAGATCTAGTAAGTAGTTTTTTTTTAATACGTCATAAATCGTAAACCGCAATTTACCAAGTACGGAACCCTTCGTGCGCGAGTCCGACTCGCACTTGGCCGGTTTTTTTTTATAATTCACCCGCACTTTCTTTCTTTCTTTTGTTTATTTAATAAATGACTTTTAGTGCTTAAAAAATTACATACCTATACGTAGTATAGTAGTGTTATACTAGATGCATTGTCCTTACGTATATGAATTAATGTATGTATGTAAATATTGTAAAACACTTTTTTTTTAAGGGTGCATATGAAGTTTCTTGTTTCTTCTCCATAACAATCTACCTTTGCGAATGGACAGTAGAATCAATTATTACTTTTTAAATCAAAATTTCGACGTTGAAAAGTGTAGCGTAGTGGCCTAATTGAAATATAGAAAAAATACTGACATCAACTGTAATTGTAACGAAGCCGCGGGAAAAGCTAGTCGTTATATTTTGATACATAAGTCTCATTATGAAGAAGCAAGTGATCTTTCTAACAAATCTTTCTAACAAACAAAGTTCATAAGTTATATCAATGTTCATTAAGAATACTCAGAATCGTCGATTAGATAAAGTTTGTGAAGAGCATTTGATAATTAAACTTGGAACCATTAAAATACAGCTAGACATACGTGAACATTTGCGGGAACGTATAAAAAAACACTTCACGGCCACCGCTATATCAGGCCAAAGAATAAAACAAAAACCGTATAATATAACCAAACGGCTTATAATCCACTTATTTTTTTTTTTACAAAAACACAAAATGAAACCGTAATAAAAGATAAGCAAAAAGTCACACCCTTTTCTTTCTTTTCCAACCATAAGTGTTGTTCCTATCATCAAAAATATCCGACATATCCGACACTTCGGCCACATTATCCGCGCTGTCGGATCCGCCTACAAGGCCCCATTGTACCCAAGCATCGGCCACACACTATTGTAGCCAAAACGACGTAATGATACCGAAATTGCCTTTTAAATGTTCGGACACAATACCTTTTTTTTCGCTCAAGCGACAAACTAGGGTTTTGTGAAGAAAACTCTGAAAGATATCTTGTTGGCCCTTGAGTGATATAAGGTTAGGAAAAAATGAAGAGCTGCCAAAATATGTTTATGTTTTGAGGTAGACTTTGAATAGGGCAAGATAGCTGTGAGCATCAGTGAATTGATGTTTGTTAAGAGTTTTAGTCAAGCGCATTATTTTGAATTTGCATGGCTTGTTTTGGACTATAATGGCCCTTATAAGACAGACAAATTGACATGTGAAACTCGTGAATACAATAGGTAGTACAGAATACAATTGAAAGAGCCAGTTTCTGAGTTTGGAATAGTTGCGAGATCGGTACCAATACTAGAGAATTAATGAACTAGGTGACCACGCTCGTATTTTATGTCATGTTAGTTTTGTAACACGATACACCAGGATTCCCCGGAACCCCAGGCAGAAATGAACATGACAATAAATAGAAATATAAATTAATCTAAACTAATACACGTACAATGAAAAGGTAAAATTAATTATCCATAGGATATAAATCTGTAAAAGTCCTGAGGCTCTTAGCAAAATGATTGTTGAAAGGTAAAGGATTGATCAAGTAACATTCCATAGCGCATTCTCATACATTTTTGACATTTTATCAATCGTGACGCTTTTGGTGATAAGTTGTCACTTGTCCAAAAAAAAACCAAAAAATCTACACTATTGCTGAGAACCATGGGATACTTTTAGGCCCGTAAATTGCACAATTCCTTTGAATCGGCAACGGAAGCAAAGCCATTGAAAAAACCTACAAAAGAAAAAAATATTATCTAATAACATTAACGTCGTGGTGGCCCACCGTGGCTAAGACCTGGCCTCCCGTGCTTGAGGTCGGCAAATCCGGGCAAGTACCAAAGTGACTTTTTAATTCATATGTACTTTCTAAGTTTATGTTGGACATCATAGGCAACGGTGAAGGAAAACATCGTGAGGAAACCTGGACTTAAATAGTTAATGTAAGTCTGAAATAGCCAAGTCAGAGACCTGTGGAGTTCCCAGGCTTAGTTGACTCTGTCACCAGAGGTGGCAACATCTTCACACAAAAAGAAGATCTAACATTACTATGTTACTGTTCATATTATATTTTAAAACTATTTTATTAACTAACTATTACGTTAGCACATTTAATAACAGAGCTAACGTAAAGCGTCAGACTCACAGCCGTGTAATATTGACCTTTAACCCTTCTCACTTCACACAAAACCAGAGAGCTAATTAATTAATGTTTAAATTACATTTTCGAGTACACAAAACTAGCTTACAAACGTAAGCCCGGATATCCGCAAGTTTTAGTGCGGTACTTATCCGCGGTACGGATAATGTTTCCCACTCTAGTCTGTTCCTGTTTTGACATTTATCGTTTTTAAAATGAGGTTAATAGATGAACATGGCTGAAAATAGGAATTAAAAAGTGATTTAGGGTTTGCAGAAACAGAAATAAAAATTCGGTGGTGCATTAACCTTTCCAAATTTTAACTAGGTATACGGGAAGAGAATTTGTTTGAAATAAGCATCATCTTGCACCTATTTTTCTGTTCCATCATCTTGTTTGTTTATTTTTTGTGTGTACATTAATTTTAAATAAGTAAACTTTTCAAATGTTTGGAAATATTAAGAAAACTCGGTTTCGGCCTTGCTTTTTAGGGTTCCGTAAAAACGGGACCCTATTACTAAGGCTCCACGATCCGTCTGTCTGTCCGACTGTCTGTCTGTCTCTCCGTCTGTTTGTCTGTCTGTCCGTCTGTCACCAGGCTGTATCTCATGAACCGTGACAGCTAGACAGTTGAAATTTACACAGATGATGTATTTCTGTTGCCGCTATAACAACAAATATTAAAAACAGAATAAAATAAATATTTAAGTGGGACTCCCTTAAAACAAACGTGTTTTTGCCGTTTTTGCGATAATGGTATGGAACCCTTCGTGCGCGAATCCGACTCGCACTTGGTCAGTTTTTTTAACAACATGTACCCCGTAAAGGGGCTGTTTTAAAGCCGAAGAATCAGTCCCCCATGTAATCCTGGAATGCAAGGCCGTGGCATCTCAACGTGAAGTAATTCTCGGAACAGTCAGGTCGCTCCGTGAAGCCTGTGAAGGCTGGCTACGTTTTTCTGGCCACGCACAACGGACCAAATTTGGGTCTAAGTGCGGCAGCGGGAGTCCCTACTACTACTACTACCCCGTAAACGTTTGACACAAGTGAAGTTTCTTCTCCATAACAAAGTTCCTTTGCGAATGGACGGTAGAATCAATTATTGAGACGGTGACTAAATGACGGTAGACGGTGAATAAATAAATAAATAAATAAATAAATAAATAAATAAATAAATAAATAAATAAATAAATAAATAAATAAATAAATAAATAAATAAATAAATAAATAAATAAATAAATAAATAAATAAATAAATAAATAAATAAATAAATAAATAAAAAAATAAATAAATACATAAATAAATAAATGAATAAGTATTGTTAATTTATTAACTGCACATGTTTACATTCAAAAGTGCCGTTTGATGACCTAATTAATACAAATGATTTGACTTTGACAAGTCATATCGTTAGTACACCTACATAACATATTTAATGAGTGTTTAATATGTGTATTGTGTTGTGTAAATGAAGAAGTCGAAAAGGATATTTTGTCTATCTTTAGAGCCTAATTAATTACTCCCAAGACACCTACGTTTATAACGGTTGATAGAGGTTTATTTTCATACGCCGCCCACGCTGTAATTAGTAGTATTTGTAACGCATGGTCGGTTGTCTCTGCTTGATTGCTTCCTATTCAATTTTATTCTTTTCATTTTCCTCACAAGTTTCCTTATACAAAATGTACGTACAGTACCAACATTTTCTTAATGACCCTCGGCAAACTTCGTGTTTCGTCGGTCGTCGGATTTATATCGGTTGCCCTTTGCACTTGGTGCTGACCGGACGCTCTCAATCAACTTGGAAGTATAAAGAGTTGTTAAAGCTCTTTTAATATAATATTTTTTTTAATGGGAGGAAAGCTGCTATTTTACAGCTTTAAATATATTTCACATGGAAAACAAAATAAAAAGTACTTAATTCTGAATGCAAATTATTATACACGATACATCTAATAATTGATGAACATGGTAATTAACATTCGTTTGTATTCTGAAATGCAATGATTGCCGAGGGACATTACAAGGCCAAATCTCATAATTACAAACGTTCAAATTCCAATTACAATCTCATCTTGGTTAAAATTCAATATTAAAGAGAGTTCTTCTTTTGCAAAGGCTAGGTAACGCATCAGTAATACAACAACGGTAATTACGTAGCTATATCAAAAGCTCAAAGCTCGTGCCCACGCTTTCTTTAATGACAAATTAAGAGTGTTCATTGCGTGTTCTGCGGTACTTTGGCAGAGGTCTATAGGCGGTGGGACCAATTACCAATAATTACTGGTGGTCCGCTGGCTTGTTTGTCTCTGTCTCAGCCCAGTGCATCTCCTTACAACAGCCCAAACAATTCCCTATCTGTCAACATCCTCATTATCATTTCAGCCGAAAGATGTCCGCAGATGAACATAGACCTACACGAAGCGCCGCCGCACTGATTGGTCCTATGCGTATTGCATCCACCAGATTCCCGCAATCTTAACCAGATTATCACCTAGAGGGAGGCCTTCCAAAACGTTGCGTTTCCTAACTGTAGTTTACGTTGAGCATTTGTCAAACTGTACTATACGCTGAAAACTTATTAAAATGTGGCACAAAAGTACGGTTTGACACGAACTTCCCTCCAAATACTCAATTCAGAAATCGGCCCTTAGATGCCATCATCATCATCAGACATTAGATAGGAGTCAAGCATTTTGAGGTCGCCTTCATCAATCTGCGTGGTTCAGCTTGGCTTGGGTTCGGCTTCCAGTAAAACCGAAATCACCTGGACACCAGTATTTCAAGGAGCTCTGCGTATTTCTCCTCCATAATCCTTGTAAGTTCGAACCCAGGCAGGCACTTTACTTTTTGTAAAATATTTCTTCACCACTGCTCTTAAAACAGTGAAGGAAAACATTATGAGGAAACGTGTCTACGAACCAAAAATTCAAAGATATGCTTGTGACATCCACCAACCCCAAAAGGGCCCGCGTCGTGGATTACGGCCCATTTCCTGTCACAGAGAGGAGGCCTGCACTCACAACGGACCAAATTGGGTGTCTGAGTGCGGAAAAGGGGGTCCATCTGTTCTATCCTTCATAATCCAATAACTGTAACCCATTGGCAAGGCGAAGGCTTCTGACAACCCGTAACGACTGTCTCAGATCTAAAACTGACAGCCGGGATCAACAGCTTAACAAGTTTTCCGAGGTACGGCGGCGTCTGGGTATGTAAAAATGGTCACCCATCCACGGACCAAATTTGGTAAGCATTGCCTAACCTTAAAAGATCGATCCCTGTGGTTGTTGTTACTTAAGGTTGACGGCATGAACAATTTTGTGCGCGGTGTTAAAATGCATGCTATTTCATCCGACAACACGTGCGAAAGAGATAGATGCTGTGATGAGCAGTAAAAAGCTAGTTCGCGTCTCCGAATACACACTTTTGCAAATTTGTAGCGAAATGGGTCCTATATGGACGAAGACGATCTCGCTAAATTTTTTAAACAGACCTGTGGGAATATGGATATTATGAAAAAATAACGAAATGTATCTGTTCAAAATAAAATTATTTGCATTGATGAACTACTAATATATCTCTGTATGGTAACTGTTTTGCAATTTTCTTTCTTTTTACCCGACTGCCGAAGGAGGGTAATGTGTTTAACAGTCTATGTATGTATGTATGTATGTTTGTTCCTATATGGCGTTCTAGAGACCAAACGCGTTGGCCGATTTTGATGATTCATACGTCAATCGATTCGTCTTAACCCTGCGAGTGTCATAGGCTACATTAAAATTGGACAATAGAAAAATGGCGGATTTTGGGTGCCAAATTGTGGTGGCCCAAATTTTTTTTTCTTCCAAACCCATGGTGTGGGGTATCAAAATAAAGGGTTTTAAGAGGTGATTTCAAAAATATATAACCCTTATATGTTTAAATGTATCTAGTTCGAAAAAAAACTAACTAAAAAGTTATAAATAAAAAAACTTAATTCAAAAAGTCAAAAAACCCGACTACTTCAAAAGCGAACTAAAAAGTCGTAAACAAGGCAAAAATCATGCTGTGCAGGCGGAGGATACACCAGATTTTGGTCAGCCAGCCCGCGAATATGTATCCTCTGACTGCACAGCATGATTTTTGCCTTGTTTACGACTTTTTAGTTCGCTTTTTTATGGTATTTATTTCCACCAACGGAAGCGTTAAAATTAGTGTTGAAATATGGCACTTTCGACTCTCATAACTTTTAAATAAATATGTATTTTTACTTTTTTGTTTCCTTAAAAGGCTCGATAATGATGAGACAAATTGATATCATTTTTTTATTTTGAACGTACACCGTCAAACAGTGGAGTAATCGCCAGACTACGTTTGTATGGAAGAATGATCGACTAGGACACCCTTAACATTTTAATGAGGTCCCAAATAATTCCCTAACTGTAGTTTTACATAATCAGCCGCGATCTTAGTTAAACATTCGTTATGATTCAAGCAATTTGAGGTCTCCTCCATATGTAGTTAAACTTTACTGAGTCTTGTAAGAAATTGGTGCTTAAGCTTTTATGGTTATGACATAGGGCTGCTAGATTTTTATCTGAAGAGTTTTTTTTCTTAATAGAATCTTAGCCAGGTCGGTGACCGAAAATAGGAGTAACTTTTAAACCAAAGTCGTAAGCAGTTACCTTTTATAAAAAAGTAAGACAGTCTAAAAGTTCTTAAATGTGGTTGGTTATCAAGATTGTTTTAGTAGTTATACTGATTTGTGCAAAGATACGGTTTAAAACTATTTTTTTAACTGTAAACAAAAATATATCTTCAGCTACCTTTAGCTGGGGTGCTGGAGTGCTTGCGTATTTCATCACGCTCCCCCGGTCAGGTATTGGTCCGCATGAATTCATGCGAACCTCGTCTCCCTCTGCGGCTGCATACGACCGCAATTCCTCTAGACAGGCGCGCGAAACACGACGCGCCGCCGTCTCGGGCCTTTAACTATTCAGGCAACAGACTCCCGAAGTCTGATACCTGCAGGACCCAACTTATGGTGGCTGGAGATCACCTTTACCTAACCATTTGGAAAATACAGGCATGATGTAATGTTAGAAATTCCATATTTAAATACTCATTTTCTTATAGTGGGGCTTGCTTTAGTAATTTTAATTTATTTTTCAAGCTAAAACGACAAGTTTCTCCCCGAAATGTCTTACCAAGTTTAACCTCAATATAGCACTTCTTTTATTTTTATATTCATAAACAATAAAGCAACTGCGCAATTCGGAACGCATCGCAAAACCGACCTCCTGCGGGACACACAACATTGTTAAGCCGATTTTTAGGCCGAGCAACCCTAACGGTAGTTTAAACAGAAAATTATTTTTTTCGCGAAATTACGAGGTAAATTGAGTCGTAACAGTTTTCCACACCGAAAATGATTACAAGAACAAGAGGCTGAACGAATTGCCGAAATAAAAAATAATATTTTACGTGGAAAAGGTGGAGATGAAAATCGAAAACCGAAATATTTATCGTTAATCGAAAGTTAGGCTAACGATTTTCTAAGGTTATCGAGATAATTGGTATCGTTATTAAAGGTTGGCAAGTTGATATTTTTTAGAGAAAACTAGGGAAGTAAGCAATTTGTTTCGTGATTATTTTTCGCGACGGAAATTGTTTGTCTTAAATTAATTTTGACGTTAACTTGATTGATCAGTCAATATCAGATGTTTTAACTTTCTGAAATTAAAATTGACTAGGTTTTTTATTACTATCCGTTAATATTTTCTGACACAGGGAATTATTTCCGTATTTTAAGGAGCGTTCGTATTTTGATCGGAATTTTTCCAAACACCTCGTATTGTCCTACAAGACAAGCTTCTGTCATTGTTTTTTATATTAAAGTAGGTACCTACCCAGTTGAGTGAGTGGGCTCTATGTTCTGGAATAATTATGCTGGTTTGAAGAACGTAAATGTTTTGCAGTTTGTTATTAGGTTTTCGAGGAACAATATTTTGTGTAAATACCTTATCGTACTCGTCATATTTGATATAACGATTTTAAACGCCTTCGCGTTTTTACAAGCTTTTACGAAATTTTGCATTCTCGTTTGGTTAAGATGACAATGTATGGTAAGTTAGTGACATAATTCTACAACTAAATCCAATATGGCATACCCCCAAAGATGGCCGACAATTATTATTTTTATGCACCCCAATGATATGACTATAATTAATAGATTTACTGAGAGGAATACAAAAAATATAATGATATTTTCAATTTAGTACCACTGAAATATTGAATGAAAGATTGTTTTTTAAAGTTACTTTTTAAATAATACAATTATAATTGTCTTTATTTCTGGAATAATGAAAGTGGTCGTGAAAATTAACTTAATATTTTCGTACGTACAGTTTTTATACTGTTTGAAGTTTTAAATGCATGAGTTTTTAAACTTATTTTAGAAAATAAATGTACAAAGATCAAAAAAATACCTCGCTGGTTTGAAATACCCGGGATTCGTACCTGTAAAAAAGAAAATACCTGTTATTAATTTACTAATAATTAAATTTAAAATTCGAAAATTCGTACCAGTATACGTAACGTATTTTATTACCTTCCAATTACACAGCAGATTCTTTATGCCATTGAGATTTTTTTATGAATAAAATATATTTAACGGCATAATATTATTTGTATAATTACTTATTAAACAGTAAAGACTGGGTTAACCGTGCGTTTCTCTGTCGCTTCCATTTGGCCCTACATAGGTCATACTAGTCCGAAGCGAACTCACCACGTGGTCTCATATTTTTGTGAGCAATCAAGTATGCAATAAAAATACCGTTTTTCTTGTATGGTGAACATGTTTATGCAAACTTTCGGACGGCCGTATCTTTACTATTTAAGTCTCCTACAGATAAACTTAAATTGCTAACCGTATGTTCCTATGAATATTAAAATTATCTAAATAATAGAAACATTTCAAAATGTCCCTATCGTAAAATACTCAAAGTATTTCACACCTCATTAAAAACTAAACAGCGGTCGCAAGTTAAATATTTTACACACAGATTTAATTTAATTGTCCTACGGTATGTTTATATGTCCATTTATTGCTACAAACCTGTATAAACAGTGATATATTAAATTTTTTTGGGACTAACCCGAGCGATATTATTCGGTTTAGTATCTTATAAGTCTAACAACATTGTCAACGTATTCTATCTAAAACGATGCTTGAATATAAGCATCGTTTTAGATAGAATACGATCGACATTCAGGCTTTATTACTAGTAGTCTTGATTTACATCGAATCGATGTAAATCAAGATTTTAGCACTGTTTGAAATCTTAATGATTTGGTTTGAAATTCAGGCTTTATTATAATTTTAGAAATACCTTAGGGTCCGGAGCCCAATTTTAGAAAAAACTGACTTCCAATCTGTGATAATGATTGTCAAATTTTGAAGAACTCTGCTACATCCAAAGGTTGTCTGGTTGATATTGTTGTCAGCGATGAGACCGCCATTCAACCCATAGAATTGTTTATTTTTGTTCGCGAGATGTTGGAAGGAGCTTCTCAATTCGAATGTATGTTTTTGTGTTTGTTTGTTTTTTTCGCTTTGAAGTTTTTTGTTTTGGAAGTTGGTTTTATTTTTTTGCTGTGGTATACAATAAAGTATATTTTATTCTACTGCTATGTCTTCCATCCTGTCTCACATAAGTCACACTACCTGTTAGTAACAGACAAAAACATACTTAACTTTAACAAATCCTTTGCTGCACACAACGTTGCAACAAAGCATAAACATCAAAGCTCGAGCTACGAGCCACTCTGTTAACATTCAGGCAATTTCAGGCCAAGATTTAATTAGTCTGTTTGTTACGTTATTAACTGCGTAATTGCGGGCTTCAGTAGCGTAATTTTAGAACAATTGTCCTGGGTGAAGATCGTGGCTAAATAATAACAGCCGTACGTGTCGCTCTTTAAGAATGTGCCATGGCAGTTATGAGTGTGTTATGGTCTCTCAAATATCTCTCGGATGGTGGCAAATGTGTTGGATCATTCGGTTCCCTTCGTGATGGTTGATCTGAGTGGTGCCAATCCATGCGTCATGTTCGTGAACAGGCGCCATCAGTTGGGATTGGTCATAAACTGCCTTGAACTGTTTTTAATTAATTATTGTATTTTGGGGATGTTTGTTTTACTCTAGCTAGACGCCTTTGCGTGCAAGTCTTTTTACATCGTTCTCATATATATGTAATTTTCTTACAAAACTGATGTAACCAAATACTTGTAATTAAAATTTATTGATGGAAAAGAGTGTCTGTGGAGTTTCTTGCACATTTTGCTCCATAGAGACCTACTGACGCTTGCGAATGTGCAACTAGCTTCATATTAGTTTTATTTTGTAAATGTTTGAGTTGAAATAAAATATTTTTATTTGATTTGCCTTTAAGGTGAGCAAGTTGCCGAGGTCGGTCCACGGATGGGTGACCTTCTATAGATAGCAAGACTCATCCCTGCGCTACAACTCTGTGCTATACATATAACACATGAACATAGTGTTTTTATTATAAATTATACTCGTATCAGACTCAAGTGCTACAGACTTGCGTAAAAGTGTAAATGGACACTATTCTTAGTTTTAACATAATCTATCACGTAACATATTAAGTTAGAGTTAAATTATTTAATCGTCTTTTAGGCTAGATCGTAATTAATTATTAAGAATTTTGTTTTTACTATTAAATTATGGAAAAAAGTAAAATACTGGTACGCAAATCCATTCAGTTAGACTGAAGACAACCCCGACCTGGTTGGGAAAAACAGACTGATTGTCTGTTTGTATGTTATCAACTTCAGGCTTCAGTGGCGTAATTTTAGAACAATAGTCCTGGATGATGCCTCAATATTTAATAGTATTGTTTTGAGCAGCTTTTCGTCTTGGTTGTTTAAGCTTTAATTTAAGAGTAAAGTATCTTTTGTTATGCTTGGGAAAGCAAGATGATTACCAGTTTATTTATACCTTTATTAAATGAGAAAAATTTATATTCATTGAAATTTCATGCATGAAAGCTACAAAGCTGGACTGCCTTAGGGCGGTTCCGCACTGCATCCGATCCGAATACGAGAAATCCGGTCCGAAGTAGTCGAAGGACTACTTGTAGAAGGGGTTGCGCACTAGATCCGCACTCTATTCGTCATAATACAGGACATTACTAATTCAAAAAAAAAAAAAATCGGAACGGATCAGTGCGGAATTGCACTTAGTTGTTCTCCACTAGTTAAGTCATACCCACCATGTATTGGGTATGAATGTGGATAGCTATAACAATAGAAGAAGACCAAAGAACCGATGGATGGTATGGGTAAAAGATAATATGTCTAGAAACGGGGTTACTGTTATGCTGGTAACTATACTTGGCGCATTTGTACAAATGTTTGCTCCAAATCTCTATTACAAAATTAACTTTATTTCAATAGGGTTATGGTTCGTTTTGCATTGCCAAAATTAAGCAAATATGTTGTCGAATATGCCAACTGTAGTTCCAGCATTAAGGTAACTACTAATAGATAAGTATGGCAGAACAAGAAAAGCTGCGCTGATCCCAATTAAATTAGGACAACGGCAAGAGAAAGATGAATATTTTGATTGACTACCAAACAAGTTGAAGGCCCACATGGTGGTAAGTAGTCACAGTGCTACCACGGACAACATCAACAACACCAGACCTAAAGTGTGGACGCGATGACATCCCAGAAACAAAGCAAAACTATACCCTGCAAACCTGAACACAGCAACACTGCTTCACAGCAGAAAATCGTATAAATATACAAGCCATCACACAAAGCAATTCGTTTGTGAATATAGAAACTGCCCACTACTTTCATCAAGCCATCCACGGCGAAATATTTACAGCCTACCTACAATTCCGTACACTTCCACCCCAAAAAGGGGACCAGTAATAAAACTACACGGAAGCCAACGAAAGGTCAGATTTACTACGCAGAATGGACGTAGCCGGGTGATTTAATATGTATGTTGTAGAGTTGTGTCGCGATAGAGATACGGTTTATGAATAAGTGAAATGGACAACTGTGGTGCCTATATACATGTATATTTTGCTGCGCCATTTAATATGCACTTTGTGCATAGTTTTTGGAACACTGGCTTTATTTAAACATAAAAGGTTAAAGTCAACTTATTTGGAACAGGTTTCTGAATAAGGTTAATTTATATTTTAATAACTAAACTGCCTGAGCTATGAGACACTTTGACCGAACACAGACTGAATTCAAGTTACGTTTGTAATGTAGTACTTTAAGGTTACCCTAGTGGACGGCACTAACTATTTTATAAACAGACCTTTAGGAGTCTAGATATTATGAAAAAACTACTAAATGTATATTTTCAAAATAACATTATTTGCATTGTTGAAATACTAATCTAACCCTGTATGTTGGCCGTTTTGCAATTTTCTTTCTTCTTATGGTATTTATTTCCGCCCAAAGATGCGTTAAGTGTTGAAATATGGAACTTTCGACGCTCATAACATTCAAATACTTTTTTTATTACTTTTTTGTTTACATACAGGGCTAGATAATGTTGAGACAAATTGATATAATTTTTTATTTAGAACGTAAATCGTCAAACAGTTGAGTAATCGCCAGACTACGTTTGTATGGAAGAATGATCGACTAGTGCTACCTTAAATATTCATTAACATTATTAATGACATTCAGCATTTAGTTAATATTTTTTTGTTTTTTTTTTTTACGCTGTACGTCCGTCACGACATCGGTCACAGGTCCAGTTGAAAACCAGCGTCATTTTGCTGAACTGGTCCTATTTGGCGCAGCCGTTACTTTTATATTGATTTCTTTTTTTATATTATTGTTGTTTAGTCTAAGTTTTATTTTTTTATGTTTGTTTTGTGTGCTCTGGCTTGTGTCAAACAAATGTGTTTTCTTTCTTTCTTATTATGTGTCTCTATCCCTATCTCTATCAATACGTGCGCTATGTCATACACAATTTAAATTCCGTTTCGCCATCAGAGATGCCCCTTAAAGTTATATTCAACTAAGATTCTAGATTTCACTTGACATATACGCTTTAGAAAAATTGTGCCGCAGTCGCTGAGAAATTCACTTAGAAAAATGTAGGAATGTTATGAAGCAAGTTTATTAAATACCTAGGGAATAGAGCAACTGTATGTTTGTATGAAGTTATTAATGACATTCACGGGGAGATAAAGACACAAACTGCAAGCTCACTTAAAGTAGTTATGAGTTTTCATATTTTTAACTCCCGACGGAAAAAAGGGATGTTATAAGTTTAACGTGTGTTTGTGTATTCGTGTATATGTCTGTGGCATCATAACTCTTAAACGGATGTACCGATTTTGATTGCGTTATTATTTGTTTGAAAAGTGAGAGTAGAGAAAAGTGTTGTTTATCGAGAGTGTTCTTAGCGATGTTTGATGAAAATCGGTTCAGCCGTTCTAAATATATGGGTGTTTTACTGTTTGAATCGGGTTGTTTTCACAAGATATCGTGTCATAATTACGTGTTCAATAGATTTTCGATCGAAACGTGCATACTATTAGATAAATTATGTAGCATGAAATAAAAATAGGTTGGGTTTTTTTTTAATTTTACTTTTCTAAGTAGATATAATGGTTTTCTATGATGAGAAACCAGAATACTTAGAAAATATGAAATACACTTTATTTTCTACTATGTATTTGTTTCGGATTAGAAGAATCATATCGTGAGGAAATCGGTATGTCCTACAACCAAAAATTCCAAGACTGATTATGACGTGTACCGACGCACACTGGACCCAGATTATCCTCTAACTATGTCCTATTCCCTTTCACTGAAAGGAGACCTAAGTCAGTCAAACTAATAGATACCTATCACCCAGTTTCCGAGTTAAGAAATCAATAGTCACACTCTAAACCGAAAGTGGAGTTTAAAAGTTCTCAAATGATCATTGAGCATCGCGTTTATATATTTGTATTATACTTACACTTACTTTGACCCACCTTCAGTGTTTTATTCTATTTTGTTTGTTATTTATATATTCTTAAATTTTATTTTATTATACAAGTCCTGTTTCCTTAAGTGTGTCCGTGGCATCAACAGTGGGTCCTATCAGAATATCAGCGCAGCGTTATTACCTTTTTTGGATATCGCTGCACATGCTGAGATAGGAGCCTTTTTGGTCTCGCACAGGGTTTTTTATTTTTTTATTGTTTAAGTGTATGCTTATTTTCTCGTGTCTCCTGTGCGGGTCACAAATATTTTTTTTTAAAATGTTTTTTTTTCTTTCTTTCTTTCTAACTTCAAATTCTCAATAATGAAAGCCGCTATATATATGCCATTTTTAATTTTACTACTAGCTGACCCCCTTGGCTTCGCTCCCGTCAAAATTATAGCCTATGTTACTCGGGAATAATGTAGCTTTCCATAGGCGAAAGAATTTTTTAAATCGGTCCAGTAGTTTCGGAGCCTATTCGTTACAAATAAACAAACAAACAAAAAAATATTTCCTCTTTATAATATTGTTATAGTCTATGTTACTCGGGAATAATGTAGCTTTCCATAGGTGAAAGAATTTTTAAAATCGGTTCAATAGTTTCGGAGCCTATTCGGTACAAATAAACAAACAAACAATCAAAAAAATATTTCCTCTTTATAATATTGGTATTGGTATAGATATGCTCGCGTTTAACCACTATCTCACCTGATGGTAAGAGATGATGTGGTCCACGGTGAAGCACGCTTGCCTAGAAGTAATCTATTCACTCTTGACTTAAAGACCCCAAGGTTGTAGCTATCAGGAAACAAAGACTCTAGCCCTCTCACAAATAAACGCGGAATAAAGTTATACCAGGTATAAACCTATGAAAATGTATGGGTATACCTTAGTTATACCTGGTATAACTTTATTCCGCGTTTATTAGTAAGAGGGTCTCAGGGATTTCCACTCCTTAGCTGTGCGTACAATGAAATTATTCGCAAAATTCTTTGTACGTATGGGTGGGATGTCCACCATGTACTGGTGGCGCAATGCCTTACGTCTTGTTGTCCGATGATGGAAAGGGCTAGCCATCTTTTACGAAATCTTTATAACTTCCGTGTATAAATCACAAGGCTTGCTATAACATGGGTCTTAAAAATAACTGAAAATGTGTGTGAGCAATAGGTTTAACAACATTGCCCTCTGTCTAACCCTTCGAAGTAAACAGCCGTGATATGTTATGTTTACAAAGGCTCTAACTTACCTCAATTCTTTTATCCTCAAATTTTCGTTCAACAAAATTCAACACCCAGTTCAAAACACCTTATTCTGAAACATTCCAGCTTATCTATAGGCTATAGAAGGTTCCAGAACCTTCCAGATACATCGAGCTATCTAACAAATGGCCTCAGAGGTACCTTCCCGAGTACCGAGGCAGCCATTTTGACTCAGAAAAGCGGAAATTATTCGTCATAACGGGAAAGTCTGATGCCTTGAATTTTGTGAGGAGGTTATTTTAGCTGGTGTAAAATCTAGAAGTTTGTTTGGGATTTTAGAGAGTTTTTTGACTGTTAAAATAGTTTTTTTTTGGTGTTTTTTCTTTAACGATTTTAAAGTGAAAATTTCTTAGCCGCCTTGAGCGATGATTCGAAAACTCATGGGTTCGCTTCACCGACATGCTAATGTGAAGAATTGTGCCAGTCAAAACTTTGGAATAACTGTACGCTAGTAATAATCGAATCAGAAATGAAGACATCGGCAAGAGAACTAAGGTTATCGACATAGTCCGAAGAATTGCCAAACTTAAGTGGCAGTGGGCAGGGCACATTGCTCGCAGAACAGATGACCGTTGGGTCTGAAAAGTTCTAGAGTGGCGACCGCGTAGCGGAAAACGCAGCGTTGGAAGGCCTCCCTCTAGGTGGAGAGACAACCTGGTCAAGGCTGCGGGCGTCCGGTGGATGAGAAACGCACAGGACCGACTAGTGTGCCGACGCTTGGGAGAGGCCTATGCCCAGCAGTGAACGTCTTTTGGCTGAAGTGATGATGATGATAAATAATAATAATAAACAGGACGCACAACGGCATTCTGTAGGCAGTAGAAAAAAATCTTATTTATTCATCTCGTCTGTATTTCTATTTCTCTAGAATGATAGCAAATTCGAGTGTATCAACTACATACTTGAAGTAGTTAAACTAGCTTATGCCTACTGCTATGCCTGCGTGAATTTCGAAAAAAATCGATTTGTTCCGGTCGGATCCCCTCGATCTGATCCCCTGCTGTTTTTTTTTTTAATATTTCCTTTCTGATCCACTACAAACTTTGACATTCCGGTCTGATCCCCTTACTCTTTTTGAAAGGCAAGTACAGTCAAGAGAAAACAGTTGTTTATGTATATTTTTTTTTTTTTTTTGTACTTTTATAAAGCGCAAGTTCGGTCGTGCATGGAGTACTGGGGGGTAACCACAAGCTCTTAGAGTAAGGTTATTTTAAGATCGAGTAAGTGACAGATGTATACAAGTCAGATACATCTGTCCCTTACTCGATCTCAAAATAACCTTACTCTAAGAGCTTGTGGTTACCCCCCTGCTCTCACTTCTGGGACGGATATGCCAAATACCAGCTTGATGCACTTGAGTCGATTGACAGGCCAAGAGACTTATTGGCAACGATGCACTGGTCGCGTCAAAGCTCCATGCCTCGAACTTCGACGCCGAGTTGCCAGCCTGTCGGTTTTTGATTCCGCCTAGCCCTTTCCATCATCGGACTACAAGACGTCCGGCGATGCGCCATCGGTACATGGTGGACATCCTACCCATACGCACAAAGCGTTTTACTAATACTTTCATGGTGCGCACTGCTAAGGAGTGGAATTCCCTTCCGGAGTCTTTGTTCCCTGATAGCTACAACCTTGGGCTCTTTTAAGTCAAGAGTGAATAGGTTACTTCTAGGCAAGCGTGCTTCACCATAGGCCACATCATCGCTTACCATCAGGCGAGGTAGTGGTCTAATAAGAATTAAGAACATAATTATGTGTTTCAATAAACCCTGTACCTATTTGTGGCTGACTGTCCAAAAATCTGTTAATAGGTAACTAGGGGATCCGACCGGAATAAAATATTTAAATCAGTTTGTGATACCCTGCACGGTGGATCAGACCGGAATAGAAAATATTATTAAAAAAAACTGATCCCCCAGGGGATCAGATCGAGGAGATCCGACTGGAACAAATCAAAAAATCTCACGGAAATGTACCTACTACCGGGATAAAAGAATAATATTTTGTTCTAATCCATCGTCGTTTTGTCATCCGTCTATCGACCGTTTCGCGTGGTTGTGACGCATACTCTGTAATTTTATTTAAGTTTTTCCTATGTTTTTTTTATGGTATGCGTCGTGCCTGGCGCAACTAACGTTTTTTCTTAATTTTTTCCTTTTGTTTCTAACCCAGCCCTTGGTCTACCTGGGTTCATTTCATCCAAATCCATTCAGGCGTGATTGATAAATTGAAAACGTTCTACACACACATCTAATTACACAAAATGTTTTTAAGTAGGAACAATCAAGCTTTGGCAACTAAATCTTCCTGTCTTCAAATAACAACACACTTTTATCTTGAGAACTACTCCAACATTCGTTACAAGATACTCCTACAAAATTCTGTTGTTCACATCCCGTACGGAGCATCCATTACACCGGATGGCATTCTAAAGCGGCCAACAATATTTTAAAGTCACCTGACACGGCTCTAAGTCCACTACTAAAAATTCTGTTGGCATTCTCTATTTCATTTCGTACACTGGCGGCCAGAAAAATGCTCCTACAGGTAAAGTTTAAAGTTACCTTGAAGAACGTGACCTTTTAAAAGAACAACGGTTGTGCAATAAAGGGGTTCGTGTTCCTACTGTGAGTGTTAGATCCTGGATTTAATCCAATTGGCTTCTTAAAAAGGAGTGATTTCTGACTGTAGAGAAGTAAAAAACTTGTATTAAAATTGTATTATCAGATCTGGTGAGGGCTATGCTCGGTATTTCCTTGCGTCATCACGTCAGAAATGATGATATCCGCAGGAGAACCAAAGTTACCGACATAGCCCGAAGAATTGCCAAACTTAAGTGGCAGTGGGCAGGGCACATTGCTCGCAGAACGGACGGCCGATGGGGCCGAAAAGTTCTGGAATGGCGACCGTGAAACAGAAGACGATACGTTGGAAGGCCTCCCACTAGGTGGACCGATGACCTGGGTAAGGTTGCGGGAAGGAGCTGGATGCGAGACGCACGGGATCGGTCAATGTGGCGACGCCTGGTGGAGGCCTAAGTCCAGCAGTGGACGTCTTTCGGCTGAAATGATGACGATGTTGATGATGATCAGATCTGGTGACCATTATATATTTATCAAGAACAGATAGATCCTATCGTATTCTATTCCTATCTTCAAAAATAATTTGAGAAAATGTTTTTGCCTTATTTTGGATACAAGAATCCCTTTGACATCGTAATTGCAATTACTCTTTCCACTTCCAGCAGTACGAATTCGAAAAATAATAATTCGAATTCCAGTTCATATTTTCTACCACCCTATTTCAACTTTATTTTCTCGTACTTAGATTTTATTGGAAACAATTAAACGAACTTAATTTGAAAAAGTTTCACAAAGTCGCTGCTTCAATTTTACAGCTACATTAATGGTTGGCTTCGAAGGCAGTTTTAGAGTTACTATTAGGAGTCGGAATAGTTTCTATCGGAGCTAAACCTCGGTTTAAGACTTAGACGTTTAGATCTTGAGTGTGTGTTGCCAGTTTTATGTGGCCTTTAGTGTATTACACATAATTTGGTCTAATACTAGTGATGTTTCTGGTCAGTGAAAAATTTTACTCTATAATTTTAAGGTGAGTTTAGACTAGAGCAATTACTTGTAACAGAACAATGAGTATATGCTGTTTTTAAATTTACTCAAACCACACTTCGAAAATGACGTTCGATGTTTTGATACAACCTGGTTTTAAAAACCAACGAGCTTTTTGGTGTAACATTTTATCGAGCAAAGGCACGAGCGCGTGTGACGTGGGAAGAGGTCTATAATGACCGCAAGGTACAAAGAAATGTTACAGGTATAATTCTCGCCAAAATTCTTGGCCGTCCTGAAGTTGGGTACAATGGCTGCGCAGTAGCAAATCTTATACAATAACAGCACTGAGCCGTGCCTTGCGCATCGGAAATCCAACTTCAGGGCGGCCCAGAAGTTTAGCGAGAACTATAAATGCTCATTCGCCGTGAGCATTACGTCGAACACAGCATCGAACATTCGCAAGAACGTAATGTGCAAATGCAATGTGTGTGTAAATGCTCACTTTTATAGAAGTAAATCAATCTGTCTAGCCTTTAGCAATTATGTTGGGGTCGGCTTCCAGTCTAACCGGATTCAGCTGAGTACCAGTGTTTTACATGGAGCGACTGCCTATCTGAACTCCACAACCCAGTACAGTACAAACATTTTCATAAAATCCCTCGGCAAACTTCGTGTGTCGTCGGTCGTCGAATTTATATCAGTTGTCCTTTGCACTTGGCACAGACCGGACACTTTCAATCAACTTGGAAGTATATAGAGTTGTCAATATTCTTTTAACGTTATGTAATTTATTTTAAAAATTGTAGGAAAGCTGTTATTTTTACAGCTCTATATATTTCACACGGAAATCAAAACAAAACAACAGTAAAGCACTTAGTTCTGAATTCAAATTATTATACTTGATAAATCTAATAATTGATGGACATGGAAATTAGCATTCGTTTGTATTCGGAAATGCGATGACTGCCGAGGGACGTTAACAAAATAGTTGTAGTGTAGCCTTTTGACTATCCGTAACAACTGTCAAAGACGTCAAATGACAGCCAGGACTAACGGCTTAACACGGAGGAATCTCGGTCTGTTAAGATGGTCACCCATCCACGGACCGACCTCAGCAAGCGTTGCTTAACCCCGAAGATTAAGGATTTTGTATTATAGGACGTCAAGATAACCTTGCCATTAAATAAATAATATGTGTAATTTTCCTGTAAAAGGTTTCGGAGGTCAGACTAGACGTTTTTATTCTCGCTTTTATCCTAAACAAACAATTCAGAAAAATGTTCAATCCATCAGTTTCTGAAAAGTAATCTGTTTTCAAATGTGTCAAACATGACATTTGGACGTTGGTGGACATTTTTCTCCGCCATTTATTTTATTACTTAAGAAAACTTACAGCTAGGCTACAGATAATACACAGTTAATGAAGGAAGGTCAATTATTAGTTTTCACTGACAAGAGAACATATAAATAAGCACCCGTAGAGAATGAAAGAGGAGACTGAACAAGTTTCAGTGATCTTCAAAGAGGTTTTAGTAGAGAACCAATCAAGCTTATCAAGACACAGAGTTGTACGCCCTGCTAGCTCTTATCATATAAGAGTTTTGTCGATAAGTGCACAGCCCAGAGGGAACATACAGAGGATGATGATTCCTTAAGGTGAAGGATGGAACACGCAGTCCAATTTTGCTCATCAGTTCAGAACAGTCAGTTGAACCGTTAGCCAAATTGAACAGGAATGCCATGTTGGCAATTCTTCTCCACTCAATTAGTGGAAGAATGTGAAACTTCCTACAGCGGCTGAAATAGTTAGGTAAATAGGTTTTGGATCAATACTTTCGATTTACAAAAGCTTGCATTATTATGATTTAATAGCATATTTACCTAGTCTTGTTGCATTGTAATCATTACAGCCGAAAGTCGTCCAGTGCTGGACAAAGGCCTTCCTAAAGTATCGCCACATCGATTTGTCACTGACCAGTCCGAGACATTTTTATGTTCCAGCATTTAGTAGGACCCGGAGCTATGTCAGGCAGCTTTTAATTAAAAACAGAAAGGTATTTTGTAACCGACTTCAAAAAAGGAGGAGGTTTCTCAATTCGACCGTATATTATTTGTGTTCGCGGATACCGATAATTTGTTTTTTTTTGTTGGAAAGGAGATGTCCCAAGGGAGATACCATGATAAGATAACCAAGATCTGATCATGGAATCCTAGAGAAATCGAGGGAACTTCTCAAATATTATACATATAGCAATTTTGGTATTTTCATCATTTGTATTCAGAAAGTATCATTTGATGAAGTGAAACTGATGAAGAAGACCACAATGGCTACTGGAACTCCGAAATGAAACAATGTTTCCTAGTCGTGTTTGGGCTTATTGGAATCGTCATGAGATGTACTTTGGCTATATTATGATTTGCATGTTAATTGGAGGTACCTATCAAAACAGAAAAAAGAGGAAAATAAAAGAAATTACAAAAAATCAAACCGATTTCCAAAACAAAACACTACAAAGCGAAAAATAACTTTCTTTTCCGAAGTCGGTGTCGAATAACGGAAAACAATGGGTACAAAAGACACCGACTTCGGAAAAGAAAGTTATTTTTCGCTTTGTAGTGTTTTGTTTTGAAAGGTGGTTTGATTTTTTGTTAAAAAGTTTTAGGCTTTTATGAATAGTCTGATTCCGCTTTAATAAGCTCTGCTTAGTTTAATTAAAATTGAAAAGAGTATGTTAAGATGGTTTGGCCATGTTGAGAGGATGAATGAAAGGCGACTAACGAAAGGTATTTACAAGGCAGACGTGAATAGAAACGCCGGGAGGGGACGCCTTAGAAAGACATACATAGACCATATAGGTGAAGTCCTTCAGAAAGGCTAAGAAGTATGTAAGGATCGTAGCAGGTGGCGTTCTGAAGTTTCTGCTTACCCCCATGGGAAAAAGGCGTGAGTTTATGTATGTTTGTATAATTTTCCAAGCCATCAAAGTCCCAAATGGCTTCTTAAATCCCAAAATATTTCAAGTCGTAATATCATCTAAATTGCCCAAATTGTCACTTTAGCGAAGCAATTACAACAAAGAGATTCAATACTTAATATTTTACAGTAAAAGATTAAGAATCGAAACGAAAGATAATGACAATTTTATTCTCATTGTAAAACTGAAATGGCTGATTTATACGAAAGATTACCGAAAAGGATTTATCGGGAGAAATAATAGAAGTGACACCGAAGAAGATTTTAGTCACTTTTTTCGTAATTTGTTTTAGAAAAAGACCAAGTGCTTGGCTTTTTACCCGACTGCCGAAGGAGGGCAATGTGTTTATCAGTCTATTTAAATGTATGTATGTTTGTTCCTATGTGGTGTTCTAGAGACCAAACGCGTCGCCTGACTTAGATGATTCTTACGTAAACGATTCGTCTTAAACTTGCGAGTGTCATTAGCTACATTCAAATTGGAAAATAGAAAAATGGCGGCTTTTAGGCGCCATTTTGTGGCCCAATTTTTTTTTCTTCCAAACTCATCGCGTGGGTTATCAAAATAAAAGGTTTTAAGAGGTAATTTCATAAATATGACACTAATATGTTTAAATGAACCTAATTAAAACAAAATATTAACAAAAATGTTATAAATAAAGTAAGTTAATAAATAAAAACAAAAAACCCCGATTTCTTCAGAAGCGAACTAAAAAGACGTAAACAAGTGAAAAATCATGCTGTGCAGTCGGACGATACATATTCACGAGCTGGCTGACCAAAACCAGATGTATCCTTTTTGAATTAACTTTTTTTTATTGTAATTACATTTAGACAAAGAGCAAGTATGATACGAATGAAGATTCAAAGGCGGATAAAGACATTGCAAGGCATGCGCAGCGCACGGCATTCATCGCATGTTTTGCAATGTATGTACTACAACTCAAATAAAAGAAAAAGGCGTGCGTTGCGAGGCGTGCACGGCGCATGCCTCGCAATTTCTGTATCCGCCTCAAGCCGTGTCTGGTGAAACTCTATTAAAATGTATTGTTTATTAGTTGATTACCTTAAATACTTGTAGTTTTAAAAGGTTATTTTCTCTTCTTAAGACAATGATTGCAAAAAAGGCAGTGACCTTTTTTTGTCTCTTTCAATAACAATGTACCAATACTTAGAATCATTATATAGCAAACTAGATTCTTCCCGAGGTTTCTCTTTCGTGGCCTATTCCCTAGAAACCTTGGGTTTTTTTCTGCAAAATTGAGAACCTCCTCCTTTTTTGTGTCGGTTTATAGAAAGTCGTCTATGACACTCAGCGATAGTGTACCCTCTCGACAAGTAATAAATAATTATATTCGGTCTAGTACTTCCAGAGATTTAACCGGACCCTTACGGGCAATTAAGACAATTTAAGGGCCTTTACCGGTATGGTGCCGCAAAACAGTTACTTTCAAAAGCATACTCCTTAGTAACGGCTAAGTAAAAAAGAAAGATATTGATTCATATACAATCATAGTTTGTAAAACATGGCTTTATCGTGTAATTAATAGTTCTGATTGAAAATAAAAATATAACACGATATTTTTTCGCTACTTTTGAACTCCGGAACTTGAAAAATATTTTTACACAGAAAAAGTTATGTCCAGAATTTCTTCATAACTGAAATAGCATATATAAATCAAAGAATATTTTGCAAACAAAACTATCCAAAAGGAGGTTCAATATTGATATTCCGAGCGGGCGCACGGCCAGTACTGCGTTAACATTGGGGAATATATAAGCCTTAACAAAAAAATTACCGGTGGAATTACCGAAACAATTATGCACATCTTATCTTATCTTGTGGAGGGGCCGAGAAATAACTCGGACACTTCGACCCATGGGATCTATTGTGTTCCCCTAGATAACTTACTCCTCTCCAATCTCGTTGAAAACTCTTTTCATGAGTTTTACAACGAGACTAGGAGATATGAGCCTATAGTCTTCTGGTTTTGGATATCCAACCCCTAAGAGACTCATTCGCTTACCAGCCAGTGCATCGCCTGTGCACAGAAGGTGGTCCATGCGTTCCTTATGTTCCCCACACAACCTGCACATGGGTGTCGCGGTTAGACACATCTTCATGAGCATGTCGTTGGTTCCAAGTGCCCAGTAAAGGCCCCAAGCAGGTAGCGGATTTGCCCCCTGCTCATATTCCACTTTCACTTCCCTCCGCGCGCGCGCTCCGGTTGGCGGTGATCTGCTTTGCTCCTGTTTATTGTTGAGATTATTGTGTTCCGTAATTTATTTCCGGCTTGTGATTTGCTTGAAGTTGTGTATTGTTGTGCTAAGTGCTGGTATCGTAAGTTTTTGAACGTGTTTACGTCCGTTTTTAATTGTTATTAGTTAATTCCGTCGGCTATCGGTGAGTACATTAATTTTTCTAGACTTGAGGGTACATCGAAATAATTTATCGTCTGTTAATCTTTCGCTTTTTACGTTCTAATACGTTTATTCGTTTGATTTGTAACTTTGTTTTTAAGTAACTATGTTGTCTATTAATGATGACCCGCCTGATCGTGGTGGAGAAACATTATTTCGACGTAATAATAAACAAAGGTCGCCGTCGACCTCCGCTAATGCCAGGCGTCTATTTAGTGAAATGTCTCCTTCTTACATTTCACCCGAAGATAGATTAAAACGACTGCCAACATCGGAGTCAACTGAAAGGTCTTCGCCGATATTAAATGTCAGTAATGCAAGCAATGACGATTATTGTGATTTGGTTTCTCAGGCGTCCGCATACCTGTCTAAAATTAACGACCTTGTTAATGACCAAGGGTCCCGCATTAATGTTGCGAATAAATCCGCTATTATGGACATGACTCAACGCGTAACGGCTATTGTTTCCTTGCTAGCCATAAAATCATCCGCCAACGAAACTAAATTAGCCAATACGGAACGCGAATTAGACAAAATTAAACTTAATACCGGTGTCAACATTGCCAAGTCTGATGTCAGTAATATTACATATGCTGATAAATTAAAACTTCGTTTGCCCAAAAATGCACCCGTGGTGGACTCTCGCGCCAAACTTCCGTGTCTCGTGGCTTACCCCACGGATGAGCGATCAAATGATTACGCCACTTCTTCGGCGACTAAAGAAGCGCTTATGAAAGCGATAAAACCCAGTGATGGCTTTCAAATTGTAGGAGTTAAAAAAGCTGCAAAGTCTGGCGTCGTGTTACGTGTCGTTAACGATTTTCAGATCAAAAAATTGCAATCGGTCGATGCCATTAGGTCCGCTGGCTTGCGGCTTGAGAAGCCAAAAGGCCGTAGGCCTCGCATTTTAGTTAAGGACGTCCCATCCTCAATGGAAGATACTGCCTTTTTGCATGCATTATTCTGTCAAAACATTAAAGACGAGATGCCACTAAATGAAGACGACTTTATTAAATCTACCAAAATTATACGTCGGCGTTCGCTAGATAACGGCCGGAAATGGATAGGCATTGAATTGGAGTCCTCGGTCCGGAAACATTTGGTTTCAACTAAAGACAAATTATTTATTGATTGGGCGACTTGCCGTTTCATTGATGATGTCGACGTGGTTCGTTGTGTCCATTGTCAACAGTTCGGTCATGTTAAGAAACACTGCACTAATAAATCACCTACCTGCGCTAATTGTTCTGAGGCACATGAAACCAAAGACTGCCCGCACAAGGACAATTTAAATTATACACCGTCGTGTGTAGCGTGTAAACGTTCTAAGAGACCTTATAACCATCGTTGTGGTTCTCCCGAGTGTACTACTTATAAACTTAGGCTCGAACAACTTATCCTCAACACCAACTACTAAAATAATGGATAGATTAACCATAGGCCAATTAAATCTCCACAACGATAGGGTGGCGACTTCTGAACTAGACAAACTAACAATCGATTATAACTAAGATATAGTGCTTGTTCAAGAACAATACCAAAACGCGCGGTTACGTCACAAAGTAGTACAGTTGGATGGCAAAGCACGAGCCGGTATTTACGTGGCGCGTTCTTCTAACTTTACAGTAACGTCTTTGCGTAACCTTATGACACCCCATTGTGCCGTTGCGGAGGTCTCATCGTCTTCTTTTAAAGTTTACGTTGTGAGCTGTTACTTTCAATATTCAGACCCTGTTGCTCCTCATATACATAACCTCCGTCATGTCTTGCAGTCGCTCGCGGGCTGCAAAGTTATTGTTGGCGCTGATGTTAACGCGTCCTCGACTCTTTGGTATGGCAAAGTTCGGTCTACGGATTATGAACGACGCTGCGCTGTTGAAGATTTCATTGCTGAAATGAATCTGTCTATTCATAATACCCCTGACGCACCACCAACTTTTTGCAGCCAAATGGGCGAATCTTGTATTGACGTCACACTTCCTAGTGCAGACGTACGCTTGGATAGGTGGCGTGTCCTACCGGACGCGTCTTGTAGTGATCATCGCTTGATCGTGTACGAATTTGTTCCGGTTTTTACTCAGGGTACGTCACATGTCATTGGTAACTTCAGGTATAAATGTAAGGGTGCTAATTGGGAATTCTTTAGCTCGCTTCTTGCGTGTCACGCCAAAGACTTCACTCGTGTTGGGCCGTCAGCTGAAGAAAGTGCTGAAATTATGTCAGACACTTTCACTTACTGTGCTGACATTGCCATTGGTCGTAGATCTGTGACCAATATACGTAGATGTGATTGGTGGTGTGACTACCTAACTGAACAGCGTAAAAGTTATCGCCGAGCGCGTAAACATCTTAACAAGCTTAAAAAACGTAAGGTCACCGGTGACCCTCTTTCCATTGCGTTAAATACGTTTAGAGTTGCCAGGTCCCGCTACAGAGCATCGGTGGAAAAATCTAAGGGTAATTTATTGCGTAAAATAGTAGAAAAATTAGATAAGGAGGGTCCGTGGTCTCCTTTATATCATGAGTTTAAAGCCAATCGATCAGTCGACCTCGCGTATGTTCAGAACATTAAAGTAAATAATAAACACACCACCAGTATTGAGGAAACAACTGAAGTTTTGCTGAATACTCTTATACCTGATGACTTGCTTGCTAGTGACAACGACTACCATCAACAAATCAGAGCGTGGGCAGCTGTACCACCTGAATCACCAGCGTCAGACCTTCCATCCACTGACGAATTTATTAACGTTGTCAAGAGGTTACCACTCAACAAGTCATCAGGTGAAGATAAAATATCTAATCGGATGATTATAGAAGCGTGTAAAACAGCCGGTGATGCGATTTTAACCGTTTACAACCGTTGTATTGCGGAGGGCGTATTTCCTCGTATATGGCGACGCGGATTTATACGAATTATCCCGAAAAGTGGCGACAAACCCCCGGACGACCCTAAGTCGTACCGGCCCATAACATTACTTCCATCTTTGGTAAAACTCCTGGAGCGCCTTATCGTTCCACGTTTGCTACCGGACGGACCAAAATTTCATAACAATCAATTCGGTTTCACTACTGGAAAATCTACCGTAGACGCGGCCCTTACTGTTAGGAAAATAGTTAATACATCTGAACATAAGTACGTAATTGGGATTTTTCTAGATATTTCTGGGGCTTTTGATAACGCATGGTGGCCAATGCTATTACTTAAAATGAAAACTCGGGGCTGCTACAGAAATATATATAATCTAGTTTACTCTTACTTTTTAAATGGTTCCGCGAAACTCAAACTCGGTCATCATTCCATGTCGAAGTCTCTCACCATGGGATGTCCTCAGGGTTCGGTTATTGGTCCACCTTTATGGAATTTAGGCTTTGATGATTTCCTCGCGATTCCGCTTCCTAGCGGCTGTTCATTAACCGGTTACGCGGACGACGGTCTTCTGCTCATTCAATCAAGTACTCGAGCTGGACTCGAGAACTTGGCTGACACTTGCCTACGATTAATATCTCAGTGGGGCGATCGAAACCGCCTGACCTTTGCTCCGCACAAAACTTATCAACTCATTTTGAAGGGTAATCTTAAATCGTGTCCTACTATTAAATTTAATGACGTTCCCGTAAAAAGGAAGCAGTCCGTGTGCTATCTTGGTCTGTCTTTTTTAACTTTAAAAACTATTTATGGGGCTACTTACTTGGGTTGTATGTGCTATGGGGCGCCTGTTTGGGCTGATAGGGCCACCATAGGGGCGGTACGACGTAAATTACTTCAAAGTCAGCGTTTGGCTTTGATATTCTTATGCAAAGCATACAGGACGGTTAGTACTGAGGCCTTACCGATACTTGCTGGTGTACTTCCGGTCGACCTTGAAGTGCAGCGACGTGCTGCAATGTACTATTCCACACGAGAGACCGCGGACGCGAACTTTTTAACGCGGAGTGACCGTGAGAAAATCTCTAGATTATTTAAACCACCTATTGACGTCTGGGAGGAACTTTTATCCGAATGGCAATGTAGGTGGGATAATTCTATCAAGGGCCGACACCTCCACCAATTCTTTCCATCCGTTCGCGTGCGGCTGGCCAGCACGTGGCTGGAAGTGGATCACTGTGTTGCCCAATTTCTCACGGGACATGGTAACTTTAAAAGTAAATTATTTTCTTTCAAGCTCGTTGCCTCGCCTTTATGTCAGTGTTCTACATCTGACTGCGAATATGTACAATCTGCACATCATATCTTATGGGAGTGTATTCTTTGGCAGAATGAACGTAATATTATGTTGAATAATGTACAGGCTACATCAGGAGTTGTTTACTATACGGACCTTGTGGAAACTAGAACAAATTTCCGTGCGTTCAAGCGTTTTTGCCATACCTATTATTGGAACCAAATATAACAGCTCACAATGTTAGGACCCATTAATATGTATTAATGCTAATTTTTTATCCGTGGTGCTAGGCAACTGGGCTTATCCCAGTTGTATATGACCCTTTGTGCCTATTGGCCTTGTTTGTTCTGTCTCCTGCTTGATATGGAGGGAAGTGGAAATTTACATTTTTCCTACTACTCCGTTATTCTTTTCTGATTAATTTCGTTGCGGGATCCAAGACAGGTAAATTCATTCTCCGGGACTTCGTCGAGCTTCATTGCCTCGGCGCTTTTCTGGTGGTCGCCACTGTTGAATCTGGCTTTCAGGAGTTGCAGTGGTTTGGGAATAGTGCGGTGGGATTGCTCATATTCCAAATGCATTCCCGGGCTTTGAACGTAGAGCCTAGGAATTTCTTGGAGTGTTGTAGACCGGTATAATACAGCCAATGTTTTCGTTGTCTTTGATCTGCAAACTCCCTAAATGTGGCTTTGACGATTATACACATACTAGCTTCTGCCAGCGGCTTCGCCCGCGTGAAAAGTGTTTTCTTATCCCAAGGGAACATTATACCGGAATGAAAACGCCTACATAGGCGTTTTCATTCCGGTATAATGTTCCAGACTATAATCTATCTCTGTGCCAAATCTCATCCAGATCCATCCAGCCGTTGGCGCGTGAAGAAGTAACAAACATACAAACACAATCATACACTCACAAACTTTCGCCTTTATAATGTTAGTGTGATTCGAGTCTCGTTTGGACACGTTTCGGGCACTCAAAGGATCAAACATAAAATTTTACCTAAAATGGTAAAATGTTATGTTCGACCCTTATGTTGATATTACTAAACTCTTTGCGCTGTAGCATGGTGCGGGTGACAGTTTCAATAACATTTTTTACGCATTTTTTTGTAGTTTGACGTCATACAGGCAACTATGGTATAGAGTGCGCGCACGATAAGTCTGCGCGCGACGGGTGGCGTGCTTAATGTTGCCAGCATAACTGATCTTTTTTCCTTCATTTAATCAATAGTCATTTTTCATTACTCGAAACTTAAAAGTAATTTAAATTATATAAAAGTAATTTATATTAACTTTTCTTGTGCTGTAAGACCTTGCTTTTAACCATAATTGACAATTCTAGCTCAACCGTCAACCTATAGGTTTTGGGTCGAAAACCTTTATGATAGTTCTCGTTGACCTAGAATCACGAAATTTGGCAAAAAGTAAGGTCTTACAGCACAAATTAACGAAAAATTCCAAAAAATATAAAAAGTTGAAAATTAAAGGGTGTCCCCATACATACATAGTTTACGCCATCCTGGGTACGGAGCCCTTCGTGCGCGAGTCCGACTCGCACTTGGCCGGTTTTTTTAATTGGAAGTTTGAGTCATGAAACATGCCTTTAGAGTTACAATATAGTTCGCACGTATCGACCATAGCTTCATTATTTATCGTCAACGTCCATCAATGTTGTTCATACTTTGACAACTTAAATTAACAGAAAATATACTTATAATAAAATAGAACCGCCAAACTTTTCCTGACGACAAATAATTTATTTCATAAGTCAACAAACTGTGTTGCTACTCTAACTGCGTACTACTTATTTTTCACGCTCCCACAACTGTCGAAAAGTTTTTAAGTATTTTTTACTCTGGTAACATTGTTATAACTCCGCCTAGAAGTGTACAGAGAGGACAGTAAAAATGGGCCAGTAACATTTTATTTGTTTTTGTAGTATTATTACGACAGAAAAATTACTGTGTCGGGTCAAAACACATACACATACATACTGTGACTCACCTTCTGTGTTTATTTATCTTATTCTATTTTAATAATTAAATATTGTATGTACCGATTCCGTGAATGTGTCCGTGACATCAACAGTGGGCTCTATCAGAATATCAGCGCAGCGTTATTTTATTTTTAATATTGTTGCACATAGGAGCCTTTTTGGTCTCGCATGGGGTTATTTATTTTAATTTTTTATTATTATTTGTGTTTTGTTATCTCGTGTCTCCTGTGCAGGTCACAAATAAATAATTTTTCTTTCTTTCTTTCAAAATAATGGAACAGACCTGTTTTATTTTTATTTACTGTCTAGATGACGAATGTCCTAGAACTAAAAAGTTAAGACACATGACATCTCTAGTAGATGCACTGGGCCCGCGTGGTAGATATTAGACCCATCCCCACTCGCAGGAGAATTGTATCCCAGCAGTGGGAACATTAATTTAGCATTAAAAGCCTGTGTGGAGTATGTGTATTATTGATTGTTGATATTGTCTCTGTTTCATTATTTTGGCGTTTTCGTTTTTTATGATTATTATAAAATTGTTGATACCTATAATATACGAATTATTGAACTTCATTTAGAATTCTACTTAAATTATATATTAATTTTGTAAATTCCAAAGTTTGGATGGACATAAAATACCATTAAAAAAGCTGAGAGTAAATTTTTATATAAGCGTAGAATTCGGAACTATTATTTGTAGACGAAGACCGAGCTATGTAAGAGAGGTCTTACTTATTACATTTAAATTTCAGTTTCATTAAGAATTTGGTATTTATTATAATATTTAGTAGTCTATTGTTTCAAAAATTATTTTTGTATAATAATAATAGTTAGATAGTTTATTAATAGCCGACTTTAATTATTTTTAATTTTTTTTTTCATTTTTCTCGTACTACAGTTATGTCCTTTTTAAACCAAAGGTTAACTGGTAGAGAATGCCTTGTTGCCTTGTAAGTCCGCCTTTATATCACCATTGTACATGAAGTTTAAATAAATAAAGATGGATAGATGGATGAATATATGATACTCAATCACGCCAGAACGGCTGAACGGATTGGCATGAACACTGGCAGAGAGATAGATTATAGTCTGGAATAATACGTCATAAGCAAATTTTATCCCGGTATAATTTTCCCTTGGGATAATAAAAGACTTTTCGACAATTCGACGAGAGAAAGAAAATTGTACTGAATTTCATTCATCCTCTAGGGGGAGAATGATTTAAATTTGGAATACTTACCGAAATTTATACTGAACTACATCTGTGTTTACACCATTGAGTTTGTATATAAAGCATTATACATATTTTTGAAAAAGGAATACGCATTTATTATGCAGTTATGATTATTAAATAAAATTACGAAAACCGACGAGGCCGTATGAGCTTGATGCCTTTGCTTTGCCGACAAAAAAATATTAGTCTAGGAATTTGCCTCGTTTTTATTTTCTTCAAATACATAAACGTTAAGTTTATTTTAATTTATTTTATATGTCATTATTTTTAATAAATGCTTATCTCATATTATTATTGTGTTCATTTTTTCGCAAATGGTACGAAAACTAGAGTATTTTCCTCGGTGATAAAGCTGTCTTAGTCTTGGGTGAACTTAAATCCCTCGCTACACTCAGGACTCGTCTTAAATCCCTCGCTTCGCTCGTGATTTAAGTTTAAGTAGAGGAGTAAACCTCGAGTCCTTCGTTACGCTCGCGATTTAAATCGTCACCCGCGACAGAAGACACTGCTTTATCCCCTTGGTTAATAATCTACTAATTTACACGGACGACCGCCAAATACCACCCCAGTCAATTCTCACCGTACCATGAAGAATAAAGATAAAGTAACTATTCCATTGAGATAACACCCGGCGTCTCAAACGGAATGCTGCATCATCAGTCACACTGCGGCGGCAGACTAACGTTTGGACCACGGCATGAATTTCAACACGATTCAATCAATCAACAAGAGGCGACGCGGTCAGAGGAGAAAATTCTGTTGTAAGTTGTTTGTAGGTTATATTAGAGAAACAAGTGACAGTGACAGGAATGGTTAAATTGAACGTTTCATGCTGGGAATGAATGATTGATTTATCTAGACTACACTCTTTGCGCTGTGGCATGGTGCGGGTGACAGTTTCAATACTTTTTGTTATGCATATACGTATACGCATTTTTTGTAGTTTAAGGTCATACCATAGTTAGAGTGCGCGCAAGATAAGTCTGCGCGCGGCCAAAATTGGAAGTAATCGCTTGTCATTTATGTCAGGTGTCAAGAGAGTGTGTTGTATTCCGTGTTTTTATTCGTTTCCGCAGTAAATAATCGCCATCATTATGCTAAAAGTAATTTAAAGTGATGGCAGGGATTTTTCTTAAAGTGCACAAGACAAAAACGGGCTTATGGTACCGTTTTACAATGATAGAACCCGCGTTGCTTATTTGACAGGTAGCATTTAGGGATACCACAATACTAAAATTTCCCTAAATTTTCGTACCGGTGCCCGACAGTTTTGGTTTTTGGGTGGTACATAAATTTACCAGCGGGACAGGACCGGCATCATGTAATTTAATGCATCATCGTTATAGGCGTTTCTGAACGCACTGTTATCCAAATAACTCAAGAGGGTTATGTGGCAGCAGCTTCTTCAAAAATTGTTGAAGAAGAAATTAAAAAAGAATTGAAATTGAAGGTATTAGCCACTGCAGACCAAATTTAACAGTAGGTACTACTAAGTATTCAATAAAAGATTTAAAATAATTTCATGAAGGTTTTGTCATCATATTCTATGCAAGTAGAAAAAGCTAGTAATTAATTATGCTTAATTTAAATTACTTTTAAGTTTCGAGTAATGAAAAATGACTATTGATTAAATGAAGGAAAAAAGATCAGTTATGCTGGTAACATTAAGCACGCCACCCGTCGCGCGCAGACTTATCGTGCGCGCACTCTATACCATAGTTGCCTGTATGACGTCAAAGTACAAAAAAATGCGTAAAAAATGTTATTGAAACTGTCACCCGCACCATGCTACAGCGCAAAGAGTTTAGTAATATCAACATACGGGTCGAACATAACATTTTACCATTTTAGGTAAAATTTTATGTTTGATCCTTTGAGTGCCCGAAACGTGTCCAAACGAGACTCAATCACACTAACATTATAAAGGCGAAAGTTTGTGAGTGTATGATTGTGTTTGTATGTTTGTTACTTCTTCACGCGCCAACGGCTGGATGGATCTGGATGAGATTTGGCACAGAGATAGATTATAGTCTGGAACATTATACCGGAATGAAAACGCCTATGTAGGCGTTTTCATTCCGGTATAATGTTCCCTTGGGATAAGAAAACGCCTACATAGGCGTTTTCATTCCGGTATAATGTTCCATCCAACCCCTAGGAGACTCATTCGCTTACCAGCCAGTGCATCGCCTGTGCACAGAAGGTGGTCCATGCGTTCCTTATGTTCCCCACACAACCTGCACATGGGTGTCGCGGTTAGACACATCTTCATGAGCATGTCGTTGGTTCCAAGTGCCCAGTAAAGGCCCCAAGCAGGTAGCGGATTTGCCCCCTGCTCATATTCCTGCTGGAACATTATACCGGAATGAAAACGCCTATGTAGGCGTTTTCATTCCGGTATAATGTTCCCTTGGGATAAGAAAACACTTTTCACGCGGGCGAAGCCGCTGGCAGAAGCTAGTATGTGTATAATCGTCAAAGCCACATTTAGGGAGTTTGCAGATCAAAGACAACGAAAACATTGGCTGTATTATACCAGTCTACAACACTCCAAGAAATTCCTAGGCTCTACGTTCAAAGCCCGGGAATGCATTTGGAATATGAGCAGGGGGCAAATCCGCTACCTGCTTGGGGCCTTTACTGGGCACTTGGAACCAACGACATGCTCATGAAGATGTGTCTAACCGCGACACCCATGTGCAGGTTGTGTGGGGAACATAAGGAACGCATGGACCACCTTCTGTGCACAGGCGATGCACTGGCTGGTAAGCGAATGAGTCTCCTAGGGGTTGGATGGAACATTATACCGGAATGAAAACGCCTATGTAGGCGTTTTCTTATCCCAAGGGAACATTATACCGGAATGAAAACGCCTACATAGGCGTTTTCATTCCGGTATAATGTTCCAGACTATAATCTATCTCTGTGCCAAATCTCATCCAGATCCATCCAGCCGTTGGCGCGTGAAGAAGTAACAAACATACAAACACAATCATACACTCACAAACTTTCGCCTTTATAATGTTAGTGTGATTGAGTCTCGTTTGGACACGTTTCGGGCACTCAAAGGATCAAACATAAAATTTTACCTAAAATGGTAAAATGTTATGTTCGACCCGTATGTTGATATTACTAAACTCTTTGCGCTGTAGCATGGTGCGGGTGACAGTTTCAATAACATTTTTACGCATTTTTTTGTAGTTTGACGTCATACAGGCAACTATGGTATAGAGTGCGCGCACGATAAGTCTGCGCGCGACGGGTGGCGTGCTTAATGTTGCCAGCATAACTGATCTTTTTTCCTTCATTTAATAAATTCATTTTTCATTACTCGAAACTTAAAAGTAATTTAAATTAAGCATAATTAATTACTAGCTTTTTCTACTTGCATAGAATATGATGACAAAACCTTTATGAAATTATTGTAAATCTTTTATTGAATACTTAGTAGTACCTACTGTTAAATTTGGTCTAACAGTCCTGCAGTGGCTAAATACCTTAAATTTCAATTCTTTTTTAATTTCTTCTTCAACAATTTTTGAAGAAGCTGCTGCCACATAACCCTCTTGAGTTATTTGGATAACAGTGCGATCAGAAACGCCTAAAACAAAATAACGATGATGCATTAAATTACATGATGCCGGTCCTGTCCCGCTGGTAAATTTATGTACCACCCAAAAACCAATACTGTCGGGCACCGGTAGTACGAAAATTTAGGGAAATTTTAGTATTGTGGTATCCCTAAATGTTACCTGTCAAATAAGCAACGCGGGCTCTATCATTGTAAAAAGGTACCATAAGCCCGTTTTTGTCTTGTGCACTTTAAGAAAACATCCCTGCCATCACTTTAAATTACTTTTAGCATAATGATGGCGATTATTTACTGCGGAAACGAATAAAAACACGGAATACAACACACTCTCTTGACACCTGACGTAAATGACAAGCGATTACTTCCAATTTTGGCCGCGCGCAGACTTATCTTGCGCGCACTCTAACTATGGTATGACCTTAAACTACAAAAAATGCGTATACGTATATGCATAACAAAAAGTATTGAAACTGTCACCCGCACCATGCCACAGCGCAAAGAGTGTAGACTAGATAAATCAATCATTCATTCGCAGCATGAAACGTTCAATTTAACCATTCCTGTCACTGTCACTTGTTTCTCTAATATAACCTACGCCTACAAACAACTTACAACAGAATTTTCTCCTCTGACCGCGTCGCCTCTAGTTGATTGATTGAATCGTGTTGAAATTCATGCCGTGGTCCAAACGTTAGTCTGCCGCCGCAGTGTGACTGATGATGCAGCATTCCGTTTGAGACGCCGGGTGTTATCTCAATGGAATAGTTACTTTATCTTTATTCTTCATGGTACGGTGAGAATTGACTGGGGTGGTATTCGGCGGTCGTCCGTGTGAATTAGTAGATTATTAACCAAGGGGATAAAGCAGTGTCTTCTGTCGCGGGTGACGATTTAAATCGCGAGCGTAACGAAGGACTCGAGGTTTACTCCTCTACTTAAACTTAAATCACGAGCGAAGCGAGGGATTTAAGACGAGTCCTGATTGTAGCGAGGGATTTAAGTTCACCCAAGACTAAGACAGCTTTATCACCGAGGAAAATACTCTACTTTTCGTACCATTTGCGAAAAAATTAACACAATAATAATATGAGATAAGCATTTATTAAAAATAATGACGTATAAAATAAATTAAAATAAACTTAACGTTTATGTATTTGAAGAAAACAAAAACGAGGCAAATTCCTAGACTAATATTTTTTTGTCGGAAAAGCAAAGGCATCAAGCTCATACGGCCTCGTCGGTTTTAGTAATTTTATTTAATAATCATAACTGCATAATAAATGCGTATTCCTTTTTCAAAAAGATGTATAATGCTTTATATACAAACTCAATGGTGTAAACACAGATGAAGTTCAGTATAAATTTCGGTAAGTATTCCAAATTTAAATCACAGCATTCTCCCCCTAGAGGATGAATGAAATTCAGTACAATTTTCATTCCCTGTTTTTAACAGATTAAAAATGACTATTGTTATGTTCGCTTTTTGTGGCATAGAATGTCACTTTTTTGAGCAAGTGGTACGAAAAGTCTTTTATTATCCCAAGGGAAAATTATACCGGGATAAAAATTTGCTTATGACGTAGTATTCCAGACTATAATCTATCTCTCTGCCAGTGTTCATGCCAATCCGTTCAGCCGTTCTGGCGTGATTGAGTATCATATATTCATCCATCTATCCATCTTTATTTATTTAAACTTCATGTAAAATGGTGATATAAAGGCGGACTTACTGCAGCAAGGCATTCTCTACCAGTTAACCTTTGGTTTAAAAAGGACATAACTGTAGTACGAGTAAAATGAAAAAAATAAATAAAAAATTATTAAAGTCGGCTATTAATAAACTATCTAACTATTATTATTATACAAAAATAATTTTTGAAACAATAGACTACTAAATATTATAATAAATACCAAATTCTTAATGAAACTGAAATTTAAATGTAATAAGTAAGACCTCTCTTACATAGCTCGGTCTTCGTCTACAAATAATAGTTCCGAATTCTACGCTTATATAAAAATTTACTCTCAGCTTTTTTAATGGTATTTTATGTCCATCCAAACTTTGGAATTTACAAAATTAATATATAATTTAAGTAGAATTCTAAATGAAGTTCAATAATTCGTATATTATAGGTATCAACAATTTTATAATAATCATAAAAAACGTAAACGCCAAAATAATGAAACAGAGACAAAATCAACAATCAATAATACACATACTCCACACAGGCTTTTAATGCTAAATTAATGTTCCCACTGCTGGGATACAATTCTCCTGCGAGTGGGGATGGGTCTAATATATACCACGCGGGCCCAGTGTATCTACTAGAGATGTCATATGTCTTCCATTTTTTTGTTCTAGGACATTCGTCATCTAGACAGTAAATAAAAATAAATCAGGTCTAATGTTCTATTATTTTGAAAGAAAGAAAGAAAAATTATTTATTTGTGACCTGCACAGGAGACACGAGATAACAAAACACAAACAATAATAAAAAAATAAAATAAATAACTCCGTGCGAGAACAAAAAGGCTCCTATCTTAGCATGTGCAACAATATATATATTTTTTTTATCTTATTAAAACGGAAACGGAAATTACAATATTTAATGAATAAAATAGAATAAGATTAATAAACACAGAAGGTGAGTCACAGTATGTATGTGTATGTGTTTTGACCCGACACCATAATTATACTGTCGTAAAAATACTAAAAAACAAATAAAATGTTACTGGCCCATTTTTTCTGTCCTCCCTGTACACTTCTAGGCGGAGTTATAACAATGTTACCAGAGTAAAAATACTTAAAAAGTTTTCGACAGTTGTGGGAACGTGAAAAATAAGTAGTACGCGGTTAGAGTGGCAACACAGTTTGTTGCCTTATGAAATAAATTATTTGTCGTCAGGAAAAGTTTGGCGGTTCTATTTTATTATAAGTATATTTTCTGTTAATTTAAGTTGTCAAAGTATGAACAACATTGATGGACGTTGACGATAAATAATGAAGCTATGGTCGATACGTGCGAACTATAGTGTTACTCTAAAGGCATGTTTCATGACTCTAAATTCCAAATAAAATAAATCGGCAACTGCGGGTTGAACTCGCGCACGAAGGGTTCCGTACCCAGGGTGGCGTCAACTATGTATCTTTGGGGACACCCTTTAATTTGCAACTTTTTATATTTTTTGGATTTTTTTGTTTATTTGTGCTGTAAACCTTACTTTTTGCTATTTTTTTTAATTCTAGGTCAACGGAACTATCATAAAGATACTTAAAACCTATAGGGTACATTTTGGTTAAAAGCAAGATCTTACAGCACAAGTAAAGGGAAAATACCTAAAAATAAAAATAAAATAAAATTAAGGTAAATTTTGGTACTTACAAGTTTTCATAAAAATCTAAATTTGCCCATATCTTTTTATCGTGTCGACTTAGGACCTTGTTTTTATACACCTAATAGGGACTATAAACCTTAGTATCTGGTATAAATTTCAATTTGCTAGGTCCACCCGTTCCTGATAAAATCGGTGGTGACACACGGTCAGACAAACGGACAAGAGAGTGATCTTATAAGGGTTCCTTATTTTACCTTTTGAGGTACGGAACCCTAAAAAGATCTACTAATGCCAGCCGGGACCGAAGTCATAACGTAAGGTACTTGGCACCACGGAGGAATCTTGGTATAAAATGTATGGTCACCCATCTATGAACCAACTCGGCAAGCTCTGCATCTAGACCCGTGTGACTATTATAATTTAGCCACGAGCTCCTCCATTTAATGATCTACAAAGCAAAATAAAACTTAGCAACACAATTTAAAGAGGTATTTTCAAAATCAAGGAACTTCAAAAACAAGACCACAATAAACTATTATTATTAAGACAAGAAGTAAATTGCCACATAACTATATCAATAGAAATAAAGAAGTTTTTCATTAATGCACATTATTCATTAAAAAAACGTTTTTTAAACAAGCTTTTTAGGGTTCCGTACCCAAAGGGTAAAAACGGGACCCTATTACTAAGACTCCGCGGTCCGTCTGTCTGTCTGTCTGTCTGTCGGTCTGTCTGTCTGTCACCAGGCTATATCTCATGAACCGGGATAGCTAGACAGTTGAAATTTTCACAGATGATGTATTTCTGTTGCCGCTATAACAACAAATACTAAAAACAGAATAAAATAAATATTTATGTGTGGCTCCCATACAACAAACGTGATTTTTATGCCGTTTTTTGCGATAATGGTACGGAACCCTTCGTGCGCGAGTCTGACTCGCACTTCGCCGGTTTTTTGTATTTGCTCAGCAAACCTTTTCATTTGATACCCATATCATGGCAGTGCACAAAAAATAACTAGTCCGCCATCTTGGGCCATCCGCCATATTAGATTTAGAATGACGTCAATTAGCTAACCATGCATTGTCGTACAAACTAAACGTGTATGCAAAATTTCATCTTAATCGGTGGAGGATGACTGCTTTAAAATTCAGTTGCAAGATTTGACGCGAACACACATACATATATATACTGCAAGTTAAATAAAAGCTTGTAAAAATAACACCAACTGGAATTCTTGAAACGCCTGCCAAACTATTCTTCAAAGTAAACTTCAAACCTATCGAGTTGCCACACAATAAAATACCAGGAACCCATATAATTTACCCAATAGAGATCGTAAACTCGGTATCAATGGGATTGGTACCGAAATACCGACACTATTTCAGTATGGACATCACTAAATTAAGAATTTATTTATTTCCCTGCCGTTTTGTTCACTGAGTTAAAAAAAGGGTTTATTTATTTTTAGGAGAAGAGCTTTTTATTTTGTCAAAACAATCTCCTCGAGTGTAAGTAGGTACTTTTAGTCGATTTGTTTCATACTGAGCAGTCAGTTTTGCTATCAATTTAGCTGCCTGCTTATCTCTCTCAAAAAATAAATCAAAGAATCGTACTTATTATATTTCCTCGTCTAAAGTGCCATAAAGGAAGGCTGTGGACACGTCAAACTGTGCTAATCTCAGCTTTTCTTTAGCAACAACACTCAGAACAGCTCTTATTGTGCTACTCCTAGCAACAGGACTAAAAGTTTCATGAAAGTCTACATTATAGCTTAGTCGACGACACAGGTCCCTGACTCTCCATGTTCCGATGGAACGAAAATGTGACACGAACGGAGAAAGACCAGCAGAAAAACCAAAGGGGTAACGTGAGAAGAGTGTTCGTGGAGTTACTTGCACGTTCGTCTCCTATGGTATCTAACCTATGTTTTCAAAAGTACCTTTAAATAGACTAGAAATAAATGATTTTAGTTTGACAATAACATTTAGACATGGAAATCGAACCCTTTTTTTGTTCCGTGGTGGAAAATCCTCATTGGATGTCTCCACCCTGGAAGGAGGTGGAGGTAGAGGGGACTGTCAGACTCGTAATGATTAAAAACCACCCTAGTGTTCCGTCTCACACCTACGCCGGGGGTCACGGGAACATACGATACTTCGGCAATCCCCGGCTAGTGTCGACCTCGGGTTGGGGGGAGTGAGGTGTTTGCCTGCCCCCGCCACGTATTAGAGGGGCGCGCGTGGAACACTACGCGCAGCCACCTCGGGTCCTGATGTGTGTGACGGACGTCTGTGGGGGAGGGTGACGGACGTTGCACCTGGCACCCTAAGCTAAGCACTCGCACATGCGACCGCGATAACAACAAGGCAGTTAAACATCAGAGCACAGGATATTAACATTCAATATTTATTCTCGGGACTATTTATATCCGGGCAACAACGACTTTTAATAATATAAATGGATAAACATAGGCTGCTAATAAAACCTGTACATCTCAAAGAAAAGAAAATAAATATTTACCTTTGAAACATTTAAAATCTCATCACAGACACAAAATAAATATTACAAAAGGAAAAATCTTAATTTTCCAACAACGCAATATCTTGTTAATTCTGGCAGATCTCATTACCTTGGATAATTTGTTTTCTTACGATTCGCAATGATACGGACAGGGTCTAATTAAGAAAATCATATTTTGTGGGAAAAGAAAATGTTGGCAACCCCGCAGTGCTTAAGTGAGACTCGTACCTCACTTAACCACTCGGGGTTACAAACATTTTCTCGGAGTTCAAATCCTTTATTCGCATTTAAATGTTGGTATTACTTTATTTACTTTACGTTGGTATTCTCTAAGGAGTGAATGGAGTTTACACACACGTTTTGCCAATAACTTAATTAGGTTTCATGTGTATAAGTTAACTTGTTTCAGTTAACTCGGCAGAATTCTGAATTTCCGACTCCACTCGAAATATTATTTTCTACGGACAGATTTTATGCTTCGCGAGCGCTGAAACTAGAAAAAAAGACGTCTACCTACGTTGGATATGGAGCAGTGGTGGCCTAGTGGTAACGGCCCCGACTTACGTATCGTAGGTCGTGAGTTCGAACCTAGGCAGGGGCATTACTTGATGTAAATTATTTGATCACCACTGCTCTTAAATCGGTGAAGGAAAACAAGGGAAACCGGCATGTCCTTAAACCAAAAATTCGAAGACATGTGACATTTACCAACCCGAACTGGACCCGCGTGGTTGGTTAAAGCCTATTATCTCTCTCACAGAGAGCATGCCTGTGTCCCAGCAGTGGAAACATTATAAGGATGATTATGACGTTGGATATAAGTCTCCCAAATTGTTCGTTTCGTTTTATTTGTACATTCTGTGTATACGTGTGTGCCAAATAAACTGGTTTTCTTTCTTTCAAGCTACTGTATTCGGTCATCTGCAACTTTCATCCATCTTTTGCAAACGACTTTGTAAAGATCGGCAATCGACAACCTAAGGGCGTCTATACAAAGCCTCCTATCTTATCCACTGTGCACTAAAGTATGCAGCAACATACACTCGCCACCGACGATTCCGCAGAGGTAGCAAAGGTGGAAAAATTCAATTTATTCATTTTCAATAATTCTTCTTCGTCGTGCCAGCAACAGGAAGAAGAAGAAGGCTTAGCCATCTCTCGCCTTTTAACTTGTAACCACTTGATTAGTGAGATGGAGAGGACTAATGTCGGAGTTTCCTTGCTTGGTCGATCAAAAATGAAGACATTCGCAGGAGAACCAGGGTAAATGATTCAGCCGGAAGAATTGCCAAACATAGGTCGCAGAGTGTAGGCCATAATGCTCGGAGAACGAATGGTCGATGGGTTATAGACTGGTGACTGCATACAGGAAGATGCATTATTGGAAAGCCTCTCTCAAGATGGAGCGATGACCTGGGTAAGGCAGCGGGAATCCGCTGGTTGCGAGGTGCACAGGACTGAACGATGTGGTGTCACTTGCGGGAGGCCTATGTCCAGCAGTGAACGTTTTCCAGATGAAATGATGATGATGTCTTTTATAAGTTACTTTCTTTGGCGAGAACCACAATAACCAAAAGAAAATAAACCAAATAAAATCACACAATAAAATTAATTAAATTAAAACCTCCTTCATAACGGAGTCAGCGAAAATAAATAAAATGCGAGTAGGGTACGATTGTTTCGATCCGACCCTTCCATTGGCCGGAGTAACACGTTCAACAGAAATAGTCGCATAGATTCGACACGCATGTTATTGGACCCGATTTGTTTTACGCTATGTCGGGTCCATATCGAGGTGATTTCGATTCGATTAAATGTTCTCTATAGATGAAGTAACCTTCTATCAGTGATTATACGAAAGTTCAAAACGAAAACACCATGTTTGTTTGAATTGAAGAATCGATTCCGTTTTAAGAATCTACACTCAGTCGCCATGATAAAGGAAGAAAAGTCTTTATGTATACATACATAAAATCACGCCTTTTTCCCATGAGGGTAGGCAGAAACTACAGAATGCCACCTGCTACGATCCTTACATCCTTTTTTGCTTCACTCACGTTCATACATCTAGGCATACACACGCCGGTTATGAGTACTGTGCACCTGGCCTTTCTGAAGAACATCATCAATGAGGTCTATGTATGTCTTTCTAGGGCGTCGTCCCGACGTTTCCATTTACGTCTGCTTTATAAATACCTTTCGCTAGTCGCCTTTCATTCATCCTCTCAACATGGCCAAACCATCTTAGCATACTCTTTTAATTTTTTTTCACTACAACTTCTCTCTCTAGCCCCTATTAATTTGATTTTCTAATAAATGTGAATTTGGTTTCAGCTTTTTCAAAGCCAAAGGGTTTCAGAGCTTTATTTTTGAGAAGGCGTTTGAATTGGACATAAAACCAGTGCGGTGAAGGAATTTGGAGGAGTAGATTTTTGAATGCTCGAAGGTTACCACTGTGAGAATTGCCCAACACTTTGAAATAAGTTTTTAGATAATCGGGAGCACAATGATCATTCGTAATAGTGAAAAGCAAGCAGATAGATCTGAGGGACCTCCTGAGGTGGATAGGCAGCCATTTAAGCTGAGAACGGTAGGAAGAAATATGTTCGTATTTACGAAGGCCAAAAACAAAGCGAATACAATTGTTGAGAAGTCGATCCAATTTATTTAGAAGTACTTGGGATAGATCAGGGTAACAAACATCAGAATAGTCAATAATAGGAAGCACAAGTGACTGGACCAAAGTGATTTTGGTGCGGGATTCCCATCCAGCTTTACTATTATTGCAGGAAATGCTTCAATATATAGAGAGACCGCAGCAAGAACGTGACTTTTAATGTCATTAAATAAAAAGTTATAACTGCCAATTTGATGATTCCAGGTGGATTCAAGTTGGAGGTTGTCCAACTCGACTCCTCGGCCTTGACCTAAAATTTGGGCCTTGAATGTCCATTCTTGGGAGCCAATGCTAATGCCCCAAGCATTATTGTCCACGTGGAAAGTCAGTAGCGTATTTCAATCCCAAGCATTTCATCATCATTTCAGCCGAAAGACATCCACTGCTGCACATAGGCCTCCCCAGGCGTAGCCATATTGACCGGTCCCGTACGACTCGCATCAAGCGCCTTCCCGCAACCTTAACCAGATCATCAGTCCACCTAGGGGGAGGCCTTCCAACGCATCGTCTTCCGGTTCGCGATCGCCATTCCAGAACTTTTCGGCCACATCGGCTATCTGTTCTGCGAGCAATGTGCCCTGCCCACTGACATTTAGGTTTCGCAATTCTTCGGGCCATGTCGGTAACTTTGGTTCTCCTGCGGATATCCTCATTACTGACGTGATCACGCAAGGAAACGCCGAGCATGGCCTCTCATGCATTTAGGACTTTATTATAAAAGTCGAAATGCTGATAGAATTTTAGTTTTTATCTACCTTCGAAGTCACATAGTAAATGATGCTCTGTCGAAGATCTACGAAGGTATTAATGGCTAAGGATCTAGTCTTTCAAAGCCATTGGGGTTTTCAATCAGTAATTGTTTGATAAATCTGAATCTAAACCTAGTTAGTGCCTAAAGTGGGACCATACAGCGAAATATGCCTTCCAATAACTACGCCTGTTTGCCAATAACTCTGCCATTCACTTCCGAAAATAGAAACGTATTGTTATGTTACCAATTTAAACATCGACCAAGTATTGCTAAAACTTTACCTATGTTTCGGAAACAAACTATTTGGTAAACTCCTAACAACGGCCAGTAACAAAAAAAACAAACCAAACTTTTTCTAACAATCCGGCCTTAAATACACCGCAACAAAAACAGATTAAAACTTTTAAAAGGCTTAAATTATTTGCGAATTTACAAAAAGTTTTACGATGTTAACATGTAGCCAATTATTTTGACAATATTGATGCGGTCAGTAATTTACATATTTATTAAAATTATGAAAACTGATTCAGGTGTAGATTACAATTATTATTTTCATATTTAACCTTTAATGCGACCCAACTATTATTTATTTTAATTTAATATGAATAATAACCAGCTTGTTTGCATTTATACAATAATTTTATTGAATTAATAGCTTTGCAGCGGCTTCACCAGAGTGAGAGTTGAAAATTATTCCACGGGCTTTTGGGGTCTTGAGCTACCGGGATAAAAAACGTATCCTAAGTACTAATCCAAGCCACCCGAGTTCCAAAATCGTGAAAAATATGTTCAGCTTGATTGATTAAGAAACAAACGGACATTCACATTTATCCACCTTTTGTACCTTTTCATGTCTCAACGGCTGGATAGATCTATATGAAACTTGGTACGCGGGTAGTACATGCTCTGGTTTAGTACATAGTATAGGTATATTTATCCGAAATTAATTTCCTTGGGATAATTTGGCTTTCACGCAGGCGAACCTGCTGGCAGAAGCTACTTTTATTGTATTGATAGGAAGAAGAACTCCTGTTGCTGACAGACGCTAATTAATGAACAAAAAGAGCTTAACGTGTCCAAAAATACATGTGTCCTCATAATCACTTAATTCTTGATCCTAAAAGGGTATAAGTACACATAATTCTTTACACACAACCCCATGACACGCACAGAAAGATACGGGTCTCATCCACAGAGCATCGAGTCGCCTAGGCGGGCACTTCAAGAGACGGCATTGTCAAAATTTTCCAAACAAAACAAACGTGTCTGTGAGTGCCACCGTTTACTCATAGAAATTGACGTATTGTTGACTGTGTGACTATGACTATGCTGGCAAAGTCATAGTCAGAATCATCACGGGCCACCAGCTGCACCTAAGGACCAGGAGGAGCTCTTGGCTAAAATAACAGTCGTACAGGTCGACTTACAAGGTTAAAGCAGCCCAGACATTACTGTGTCGTGTCGTGGTTTGGCCGGGCGCGGGATACACCAATCATACGAATCAGTTCAAGTCTACGTCATATCACAACGAGTCTTGTAACCAATCAAATGCGTTATTAGGCGCCACGCCACGCCACGACACATAAGTATGAAAGTAATTTAAGCAGTTGGCTGTCCTTTGAATATATTTTAGAGTTACGGTAATCAGAAGCCATAAAATTTGACACCAGTCTAGGCAAGGGGTATTGTATAAGTGTTATCCAGTTATTAAGTTGTGGTGGCCAGATAGGCAGGCTCTCCATGTTAATTACTGGTATTTTAGACTGAAACCCTACCCCAACTTAGTAAGGAAAGACTAAACTGTGATTTTAATTTCGTAATTTTTTATCAAATCATTTTTTAAATGTTGCAACCGCAGAATGTGATTCATCGAATCGATTTGACATGACTCCTCAATTTAATTTTACTAATTGGTGTAAATAAATGTTTTATAAATATAAACGTAATATATTTAAATATAACAGTATTCATATACATAGTACATAAACTTTTACAAAAACAAAAACAAACCTATATACAAATACAAAAGGGAGACGGAAAAGACCTCATTGTGCATCAAAAAATTCGTCCACATCGATGTCAATGGGAAACTTGCCCAGAACGCTGGCAGCATTGCCACGTTGGATGGCAATGCTGATTCTCTGGCCGAAGAAAAAAAGAAACTTTCATTGTGTTAAATATGAAATCAACAATAAAATAAATGCGGTCGATAAAATGAAGTCGGTCATAAATAAGTAGAAACTAAATAAGGGCCGCTAGTTTCTTAACAAATGTATTTTTTTTGCCGTGATATAGTTAAATTTTCGATCTACTTCGATTTTCGATCAACTTTTGATCACTCAGGATAATCAGGCTACGACACAATTTTTATGTAAAGATAAAGTGGCAACCCTCCAAATGTCAGTTTAGTCTGCGAAATAAAAAATCAGAGTTATAGGCAGATTCGTGCTGCCATCGCGATGGTTTCGTGTTCTATGGTCTCATTCACAGTATTGCCCACCAAACATTTTATATTCGCTTTGTCTGGACATTAAAACTGAGCCAATTTTAATGGAATTTTAAGCCCGACAATCCCAAAAGCTGTGGTAGTATTAAACAGTACATAATCCTGTTTAAAGCTGCTACAGTTAGCGATATTAAACAGGTGACCTTAATCTGAAATTCATAGAAAGTGTTAGTTCGTGGTGATCTGTATTGCTTACTGTTATTTCGGTGAAATTCGGTGGTGATATGGTCTAGTCCAGAGTGAGTTTGCCGGGTAAGTGCAAGCGCGGTGGTGGGCGCAATAGGAAACCTCACCGCCAATTTTGCCCGCCAGGTGGCTCACTATTCTTCGGATATTAAAAAAAAACCGCTTCTATCACGTCTATAGTTAGGTGCCTGATTTTGAGATTATCCGGTGATTGAAATATTAATGTGCATGTTTTTAAATCTTTTGGTATTTTTATAACTTACATAAACATTTACATGGATGAGATGAGAACCTATTAAAAAAAAACACCAAAAATATAAAAAAAACGTGTCTGGTTCCGTACCAGAGAAAAATCTGATTTATCAATATGTTGGTACATATTTGTTAGTAAAGTATACGTAATAATAAACATTATTACCAAATTTCAAGTTCATAGGTCAATGGGAAGTTAAAAAAAAAAATTAACAAAATTGTGTAACAGACGACGGACAGACAGGCACGTTAGTGACTGCAATTTAGGCCTCTGTTTAGACCCTTCAAGTACAGAACCCTAAAAATTGTCAATTTTGCTGCCCTTTTTTAAACCATTTCTGTTTACTCGTTGATTACGGGGCGCTTTGCGTAATCCCTATTAGGTAGGACCATATTGCATCGCTAGATGTTGTAGCAGGCGGTAGAGTCTAGAGTGTTTCCTCAAGGTAAAACCAAAGACGATCGCGCGCTAGCGAGGCATAACTAGCGAAATGTACCCTGAACTACTATACAGAATAGAATATAATGGAACAGAACAGAACAGAATAGAATATAATAGAACAGAACAGAAGTGCTCGGGGAGTACACGCGTGATTTTATTATATGACTAGCTTCTGCCAGCGGCTTCGCTCCCATAAATGTCGAAAATTATCCCAAGGGAACATATTCCCGGGATAAAAAGTACCCTATGTGCTACTCGTATTCCAGATTATAATCTACCTCTGTGCCAAATTTCATCCAGATCCGTCACACACACACACTTTCGCCTTTTTAATAATTATAAGTATGATATTTCACTCCCACCGTCCGCGACGTCGCCACCGTGCTAGCTCCTCACCCTGGTAACCTTAGTGTTCTCGTAACTAAATCTTTGCTACGTAATAATCAAGTCAAGATTTCTTTGAAAATGTGGGCAAATCTTTATACAGTTTCAATTTCAAATTATAGCTGCCTTTAATTGGGCACTGATCCAGATACCAAGCCGTTTCCGAGAAAATAATATAATTCTCCTAAGGAAAATAAAATAAATAGGTAGGTAACAATTTATCTGTTTGGACCCTGTTGATGGATACATATTCGCGAGTCTTATCCTACGATTGTACATCACGATTTTTTTAGTTTTCAGCTTTTTAGTGCAGTCGGATTTTTGATTTTTAAATTAACTTTTTTTATTTAAAACTTTTTAGTTATCTTTTTTTTTCGAATTGCTTTCAAACACCATTACCATTCAAAGCGGAACACAGCAAGGCAGCTTGGCGACCTTTAACTTTACGGACCTAATATTATGAAACAAACATAACTAAACCAATTTCTTGCTCAAACAACAGCGAGGTCAAAGCGTATCATTATAAAATATTATTACATAACATTTTTATGATCCCCTGTACCTACTAAACTCCGACGTTCGCGTAAAAATGTCAATCAACTGAGTAAACTTCAGCAAATGACTTTTATGGCTGACTGTACCACGATCTACGAGATTTTATATCGTGGGGAACAAAGTAAGATGGTATTGTGATTTTGTTGTTATTATAATAAACTCAGTTGAGGAAAGCTCTTTTGAAGAGAATGTAGTAGAATTTATCATGAGAGTTTCTGAGGCTCTAAGACCAATTCCAGATACTCATGCTCGACTCAAACTTCAAATTGACCACACCTGCCAATCAACTGCCAACCAATCACAACTCTCAAGTTTGGCATATGTTTCTTCAGCTTGACATAACTGTGTACTTACTCAATTGAGCAAGAGCCCAGACGCCCCAGACGTTACTGAATTCTTTCTAAACAAAATGTGTAGTAGGTATTGAATGAAAATTAAAATCTAAATTAGCAAGTATGAATACGTTCCAAGTACATGGTAACACTACTCAATTCCACTTATGATGTATTTAAAGAGTTCAGTTGAGCACGTTATGTCAAAAAACAGGCCAAGTGCGAGTCACACTCGCGCACGAAGGATTCCGTACCATTAACGCAGAAAACGGCAAAAAATCGCCTTTCTTGTATGGGAGCATCACTTAAATATTTATTCTATTCTGTTTTTAGTATTTATTGTTATAGCTGCAACAGAATTACATCATCTGTGAACATTTTAAATGCCTAGCTATCACGGTTCATGTGATACAGCCTAGTGGCTGACGGACACACAGACATACAGACGGACAGAAGGCCCGCGGAGTCTTAGTAATAGCTTTGGGTGCGGAACCCTAAAAACAAGCCAACCAATCACAACTGTCCATTTTGAGTTGAGCATGAGTCAATGCTGCTGGAATACCGGCCTAAGGCTCTAGACATTTTTAATTAAGCGTTCAAGGTTCCACAGATCATAGAACGTTTCGTCGCGTGACCGTGGCAGGAGACGCACGACACTATAGCTTAGTTTGTAACGAGTATGCGCGTGAGACCGCGATGCGCAACCAAAGACCGCTAGCCGGTATTGTTCACAGACGAGTGGTGTCACGTCAGTGTCGCGCTCGAAATCCCGAACATAATTATTGTCACTAAAGGACCATTTATTGATTTAACCATATATATTGAAGAAGAGCAGTGGTGGCCCAGTGGTATCGGCCACGACTTACAAGTTGCGGGTCGTGGGTTCGAGCCCAGGCAGGCGCTTTACTTTGTGTAAATTATTTCTTCATTACTGCTCTCAAAACGGTGAAGGAAAACATCGTGAGGAAACCGGCATCTCCTAGAACCAAAAATTCGAAGAAATGTGACATCCACCAACCCGCACTGGGCCCGCGTGGTGGATTACGGCCCATTCCCTCTCATAGAGAGGAGGCCTGTGTCCCAGCAGTGGGCACATTAATAGGCTGATGATGATGATGATGATTGAAGACGATATTTTTTTGGCCTCTACTTATTTATATTTCATGCTACTTAAAAGCCGGATAAGCTTTCTTGGCTGCGTGTGTCTAATTGATAGCAACTCCACCTCGGCGAGATGCTACCTTTGGCAAGAGAAGCATAAACCTCCTAATTATTTTTTCGAACTGTCGGAGAGCCCGGACGGCTGGGAACGCGCTGCGGTGGTCGGCCTGGAAGACTCTAAATAGACTCCGCACTTGGGTGGGCCGTAGCAAAGATAACCTCTACAGGTGGGGGTTCCTAAATGGCTCTAGCCTTCAGTGCTTATTGGGCATCTCTCTGCAGACCATGGCCCACCTCACGGAGTGCGCAGCGTGCCCTGTCACATGTTTTTGCGAAGATCTTATGACTGCGTCACCGAATGGTGTTACTGTGGCGGAGTTCTGGGCCGAACCTAATATTATTTTTATATTTGTCAGCAACACGCTAAGAAGAAGAAGATAATTCATAAAAAGCCAATCTTTGTTTATTTTTATAATAATAATTAGGGATGTAAATTTGACTATCCAGCCATTTTCGTAGTCGGCGACTATTCGGCAAAAAGCGTCGACCGGCTTGTACTGTACTGGTGTGTACTGACTTTGTATGTATTTCTCAATAAAATGTATACCTAGAGGAGGACAAAAATCCATACAACTATGAATATCGTAAATCATTTATTTTCATTGCTTATATATTTGTATGTATGTATTTATGTATCTATTATTTAGCATATGTATTTATTTGTGTTTCTAGAAAATATTATTGTAATTACATTATGTTCATTGTTCGTATTGTCGCACCAATGACAACCCCATGTCATGTCCAGGTAATCTCTGTCCATTCCAGGTTGCCTGGAAGAGATCGCGGTATGCGATAAGGCCGCCCATTGTATGTTTTTAGTATTAAGTTTCTTTTTCTTGTTTATTATGGTGTACAATAAAGTGTATATAAATAAATATAAATACACGGGTCTTTCTTCTTGACATGATTAAATTTTAATATCACTTTAATAAATAGTTATAACCGCTCTGACTTCGTTTACTGCTCTAACCAGTGCAAAAGCAAAAATCAAGAAACAATGCAAAGAAAACAAAACATGATCCAACATGCTCGCAGATGGCGGTTGCGCCTTGCGCGCGAATCAGCCGTAAACGAAGCATCACGGAAATTGCCGAATTTATAATTTTTTCAACAGTAACTCTCACACCACATTCACCCCCTCATACTTAAGAAGTATTTCCTCCAACATTCAAGTTCCTACTTAAAACTCAACTCACACCGCCACAGAAAGTAACTCACCGACTTATTTACCGTCACGTAATACGGCACGGTGTGACAAACTCCTCGGCGGCCACTCTAAACAACCTCCTAAAGTGGGGCAGTTAGCCGAGTTAAATTGGCCAAGTGGTAGCAACTTTTTAACGAGTGTTTACCCACTTTGTCTGAAATATTGCTTTTGTCGAGACGTTTTCTGCTGTGAGGCTGTGGGGTACATTCGTAAATAGGTTGGAGATGAATTGGCTAGGTAGAGCATATTTGTTTAGGAAACTATAAGGTCGTTTGTTCACGAGGCACCGCACGGCAATATTTGGGATCACGGCTTTTTAACACACGACACACTCACTGCAGACGGTCTGTCGTCCTTTCATTTGTTCAAGAGAAACGATTCTGCAACGACACTGCAGTGCACGTGTTTTGTTTTATAAGCGCGTCAGTGACGAACCAGTGTCGTGTCGTCAACAAACTCATACTTGTTTTGTACAGCCGCTAAATCGTCACTGCAAAAAAGTCGCGAAGACATAGCAGCATAGATGCGGTGTCGTACTGTGAACAAACGGTCCATACAAATATATGGAGCTCTGAATCGTCTCCACATTTTGTCGTGTCGTGTGCCACGTCGTCATCAAATGCCATTAGGCTTCGTTCACGGCATGTGTGTGCGACACGATTCACGTCAGAAACATAAAGGTCGCCTTCCGGTTTTGTCGATGAAATGAAAGTGAAGATCACTTATTCTCGCGATTATAGTTTTCTATTACGACATCGTCTCCTGAAGCCACATTCATTTGCGACTTCATGCAATGACAGGATCCGTCAGTGTCGACAACTTATCGGAAGCATTTGACATCCAAGGTCGCTCTAAAGTTCTGGCCACCACGCTGTAAGCCAGTAGGTAAATTTAAATCACTCGCCCAACAAAAAGATCGTCACTTTTATCCAACGCGCGAGTAATACGCGCCAAACTGTCGTCGCTTCGCAAAACACATCACAGTGACTCGTGGCTTGTTTTTTAGCTTCTTAAACTAAGAGGATAGCTAAGTTACTAAGTAAGCAGTTATAGAAAAGATGGCAAAATCTCTTTAAACAGCTGTGCTCTAAACAAAGTGACATTATATCTCCGATAGCTTCAAAATGTCAAAATAACATAATGTTTTAATAAAACATTTGCGACATTAAGTGACATTTCAATAGCTCTTGGCAATCGCAGAGCCTAGAAGCCCTAGACAAGTGACATTCTGTCAACGAAAGCGTGGCGATAGCGATTTCTTTTATATCTTTTTTAACCTATAAGTCTCGCGCTTGACCACTATCTCACCGGATGGTATGTGATGATGTGATCGACGGAATCAGAAAAACCTATTCAGTCTTGACTTATAGACCCTTAGATTGTAGCTGTCGGGAAACACAGGCTGGGAATTCGACTCCTTAGCTGCATGCATAATAAAAGTGTTCCAAAAACGTTTTATGCGTATTGGTGGGATGTCCACCATGTACTGATGGCGCATCGCTGTACCTCTGGTAGTCCAATGAAACGGGCTAGTTGATCACATAACAAAAGTTGATGTTCATTGGTGTATTCAACTCCATAAAAGACTGCCAATAGATAACTCGTAGAAGATTGGATAGTATTCTGTCACCCTGTACACAGATAATATAATACTAGCATACAGATGCCTCATCCCATACAAAAAAACCGTGCCGACGTAACTAGCGTTTTTCATCTGCTTAATCTTGTTATTTTTGTGAGTACATCAATCGCGCTTAATCCCGTTTCACGGCAATAGATGGTGTTAGTAGCGCCTTGCAAGTAAAATGGTTTACGAGGTTCGTGAATATTTTTTTCTTTAAATACAGTGAAGGTTCGTTTTATAGTATTTTTTTGCACGTTGTTATAGTTTTTTTGCACCAATATGTGTTAAAATGCAAATTTTAACAATCGAGTTGAATTCCTCAGAAATTTAAAAATGCGCCATCTATGGCATCAATTTTAAATGATCCGTTCAAATAATCTTTGAAATGTGAATTAAGAGCCCAATATTCCATAATTTTGTACTTATGAGAGTTAATTAAACAAGAACATACAATGTTTATGTTCAATTCCAGATAATGTTAATTTTTAACACAATTCTATAGAATTGTGTGTACATGTCGCGTCATCTAGTGAGATTTATTTGAACCAAATATTCTTTCTTAGCAATGAGACCCCGTGCCCTGTATGACCCATGACTAAATGGAAAGCTGTTGGTGAAACAATCGACTAACACCCGATTATCGGGAGCCTATTCAATCTCATGTTACGTGATTGGATTGGCGATAGTTATTCCGGTCAGCCAATCACAGTTTAGCTAACAAGAGATTTGACAGCGAATTTACCTACTTGTGCGGTTGTCATAAACTGGGTAGGAATAGACAATTATTATTCACAGCGTCGATTTCCAGGTGTACCAGAGTTAGATATATAATAGATACATATTTTTTTAAGAAATTCTTCAATAGTTGGAGGGTTTCTCTGCTAGGAATAATAGCCTGGTAGAGAGAAGCAGCCCGTAGTCTAGGTTTAGACGTCATCTTCATCATTTCAGGCGAAAATACGTCCACTGCTGGTCATAGGCCTCCCCCAAGTGTCGCCACATCGACCAATTCCGTTCGTGGTTTATATATAGTTTATTATTATTATATCATATGTTAATTTTTTTTTTTTTTAAAGCTGCTTCGATCTATAGACGCTCTTGACTATTCCAAAAACCTAAAATGGAAATAGGCTAGACAGTAGACATGTGCATGCAAGACTTCAGGACCAGAAATGGACCAAGAGTAACATCATGGAAAAAGCCACAAGGGAAAAGAAGCGTCGCCCAATATCAAGATGGGAGGATGATATAAAACCGGCCAAGTGCGAGTCGGACTCGCGCACGAAGGGTTCCGTACCATTATCGCAAAAAAACGGCATTAAAATCACGTTTGTTGTATGGGATCCCCACTTAAATATTTATTTTATTCTGTTTTTAGTATTTGTTGTTATAGCGGCAACAGAAATACATCATCTGTGAAATTTTCAAAAGTCTGGATATCACGGTTCATGAGATACAGCCTGGTGACAGACAGACAGACGGAACGCGGAGTCTTAGTAATAGGGTTCCGTTTTTACCCTTTGGGTACGGAACCCTAAAAACTATTGCTTGCCCAAAATGGGTACAAGTAGCCAAAAACAGAAAAAAATGGAAAGACTCGGAGGCGGCCTTAAACTGTTAAAGGTGAACATGTTATTTAAAAAAAATATTACGTACCTATTTCTCTTTTTAAATTTAAGCAGGCAATAACATCTTTTTTTTTATTTTTTTTTTATTTCTAGTGAAAATAGGCTCGTTTTATATTCAATGAGAGGATTCTAAACATTGATGCGATGTAAATTCAGAAAAAAAAACACGGTTCCAATGAATAGATATTTTATAACAATCAATATTAAAAAAACCTATAAAACTTCATACCTAAATACATACTTAACCCCCAAAAGCAATACTTACATAGTAGGCAAGTTATTCTAAACACATCGAGCTGTCACCGTCAAAGGTCAGTGTTACCCAATATAAGTTAATAGTTATGGCAATTTTACGGTGTTTACTAAGTAGCACTTAGAGGCTTAAGCCTGGCGACACATTTCTGCCCAATTTTGGATAATTATATCGGAATAGATTGGTAATTCATGTAGTAATATTTTTGGCTTAGCAGTCCATTGCAAAGGCAAATACGTCTTATCATATTGAGAAGTAACGAGCCTTATAAATGACATTTTAGACATTTTGTAAAAGATTTACACAGGCCGTAGGAAGACTGACATTGTATCATTGTACCGGTTGGATCCCAAATATTTTTAACCCCCGCCGGAAAAAGAGGGGTGTTATAAGTTTTACGTGTGTTGCTGCGTATCTGTGTATCTGTGTATCTGTGTGTCTGTCTGTGGCACCATAGCGCCTAAACGGATGAGCCGATTTTAATTTGTTTTTTTTTTATTTTGTTTGAAAGGTGATTTTAAAGGATTTGTAAGGTAATTGGTTTAGAGGTCCATCTATCTAGTGTTATACTATATAAATAACTACCATCCTAACACTAGTATCTAAATTCATATTTAGAAATCTGAGGTATGTATATAATATCTATCGATCTATATATAAAAGAGAAAGTATGTATGTTCCTTATAGACTCCGAAACGGCTGGACCGATTTCAAAAATTCTTTCACCGTTGTGAAGCTACACTATCCCCGGGTGACATAGGCTACTTTTATCCCTGTATTCCCACGGGAACTGGAACTACGCGGGTGAAACCGCGAGGCGTTATCTATGTGATAAATTCCACACACAGTGATTAAAAACTATAAAACACCGTCCTTGGTACCAATCACCTTTGTACCTTTTTGATCAATAAACAATTTATTTATTTAATCCATATATATATTTAGCCATACCCAACAAGACCCATTATGTCTAATTGAAACAGCCTTCATAATAGCGTAAAATAGTTCCCAGTAAAACCAGTGTGGGCTTTACTGGAAACTGTTTTATCATAGTCTTTAAACTAATGGCCATGCACAAACTCATCAATTATTGACAGCTTGTCATTATTGAATCGATGGCTACCTTCGAAATAAGTGTCTTTTATTATTTAAAAAAGACTATCGCTTTTGTTCGCGACTTCACCCGCATGAAAGTATGAAACTATTCCAAGGGAACATTACTCTATGTCCTACTACGAGGTGTAATCTGTCTCTATGTCTATCTATCTACAGTACAACAAATTTCCTTAATCGTGATCATCATATCAGCCGAAAGACGTCCACTGCTGGACATAGGACTTCCCCAAGCGTCGCCACATTGACCGGTCCCTTGCGTCCCGCATCCAACGGATTCCCGCAACCTTCACCAGGTCATCGGTCCACCTGGTGGGAGGTCTTCCAACGAAACGTCTTCCGGTTCGCGGTCACCTCTCCAGAACCTTTATGCCCCATCGGCCATCCATTCTGCGAGCAATGTGCTCTGCCCACTGCCACTTAAGTTTGGCAATTTTTCAGGCTATGTCGGTAACCTTGGTTCTCTTGCGGATCTTACATTTCTGATTCGATCACGCAAGGGAACTCCGAGCATAGCCCTCTCCATTGCCCTTTGGGTGACTGTAAGCTTTCTGATGAGGCCCATTGTGAACGACCACGTCTCAGAGCCATAGGTCATCACTGGTAACACACACTGGTCATAGACTTCTGTCTTGAGACACTGGTAAGTTGGACGAGAAGATACCGCGCAACTTCCCGAACGCTGCCCAGCCGAGTCGTATTCGATGGTTGTCCTCTTTCTCGAAGTTGGCCCTACCCAACTTGGCCCTCCGACCTTGATAGGAGTGGGTGTAACATGGGCATTCAAAATCACCTTAGTTTTGTCCATGTTCATCCTAATACCCACTCTTTGGAAGCTCTACTGAGGTCATCGAGCATTGTAATGAGGTCCTCCATAGTCTCAGCAATGACCACTATATCGTCGGGAAACCAAAGGTGAGTGATGTACTCGCCATTAACGTTGATGCCGAGCCCTCTCCAGTCCAGAACCTTGAAGACATCGTCCACATTTTCTTAATGTCCCTAGGTAGGTAATCATCGCATTTCCGAAAACAAACGAATGCTTGGAGTTTGCTGCAGCGGTTTAGCGGTGACTGTAAAGTTGTGCTCGCATCACGTAAAATGTACGAAACCAATGTAGATAACTTTTGTACATAAAATTTTTGCGTAACTTGAAATATTACTTAGTTGCATGTTGTTTTATCGCAATCTGTTCACTCTATCAAAAGTTAGATGAAATTAAAGTGTTCAAGAAGTAAAATTATCAGAACACAGTTGAACACTATATTCGATAGATACTGATGTGCATTTGAAGTTATTTTCTGAATGGCGGGGTTAAGATTCTCCGCGAAAGAATGGCTCTATACTTCACAAAAGATAGCATGATCTCTGCGACATATGTCAAACTGACGTATACGTTATTGTTACGTTATTGCCTATTGTTGCGTTGTTGCCTGTCAAGCGCTGTTGTTACTGTATTGATACTGACAGCTGTCGCCGAGATCAAGCTATCTTTTATGAAGTATAGAATAAAATTATTAGATAGGTAGGGTAGGCAGATAGGTAAGTAAGGTAGGCAGTTTTTTTTTTTTTTTTTTATTTATCTATAGGCTCGCGTTTGACCACTATCTCGCCTGATGGTAAGTGATGATGTGGTCGACGGTGAAGCACGCTTGCCTAGAAGTAACCTATTCACTCTTGACTTAAAGACCCCAAGGTTGTAGCTATCAGTTGACGGGGGCGAAGCCGCGGGCACTGCTAGTTTATAATAATAGTTATAATAATAGGCTAGTGTTTTTACCCATGACTACACCTTATACTTCAGTTTCTGTATCTACATAAGGTTCAAAACCCCATTTAAGACACAATAAGTACTACGTTTCAAAGAAAATTATTCAGCCTCGAAAACATAACAAACATACAGACAACATTTTGCATTTCAATATTTATATAGCAGGCAATATTTCCCCTCTATCAATTGGTATGATATAAATGGTTACCTAGAAATCATTATATGAATGCAGCTTTGATGTCAGTTCAAAGGGAAATAATAATTGTGTGTGTTGGTTCGATGTTCGCATTTCCTGAAAAGGGGTGGGTAGGGGTGGTAGGTGTGTAGGAAGTTTGACAATTATGTGTTCAAATTTAATGCCAAACGATATAAAATATTACATACATTTTTTTTGAATTTTTAAAGTCTTTATTTTCTCTATTAGGTGTTTTGTGTGTACATAAATAAATAATATTCAGACAGTACCTTTCCTTGATGATACAAAAGAGAGGGAGAGGTAGACCGCTGACATCCTAAATATCGAGTATTCAGAAAGTCATGAAGAAAAGCGGTCTATTTACTGATGATGCTTATCAGCGGAACAAGTGGCTAAGTCCTAAGATCTTTGAAAGCCGTTCCAGCAACGGGAAGTAGCGAGGTGGAAGAAGACTCCAGTAAGAGTATTTGTAATGTCAAGACAAGGCAAACGAGAAAAGGGAATTGAATAGAATAGAGAATTGTTATTTCAAATATGTGGTTTGAAATGTAGAATAATGAGAATATGGAGAATAATACCAATAAAGACATCGAAAAAACACCATCACCTTAAACATAACTTTTGAAATCTTTATGTACTACACTATACGTTCCTAGCCCTTAGGAAAATAAGTACAGATGTTATGTTATGGGGCGCGGATGACATCGTCATAATGGCAGAGTCACTTGCAGCAGATGCAATGGCCTAGCTGATTCTTCAGCACGCACCGGTCTCCGGACGAACTTGGACAAACCCAGATTATGTTCAATTCATACGTCACTCTGCGATCGATCATGGTCAACAGCGGTGCTCTCAAAGTTGTTCGTGAATACGTTTACCTCGGGTAAACTCTGCAGTTAGGTAAGAACAACTTTGAGAAGGAGGCTAGCAGAAGAATAGAGCTGGGCTGGGCGGCGTTTGGCAAACTTCGTCGAGTCTTCTCGACGCGTATCCCACAAAGCCTGAAGACCAAAGTCTTCAACCAGTGCGATCTACCTGTTATGACCTACGGTGCCGAGACGTGCACACTCACAATACGGCTGCTACGGCACGGCGGTTCATCAGTTCAAAGTTGCTCAGCAAGCTATGGAAAGGGCTACGCTTGGAGTCTCTCCAAGGGATCGAATCCGAAACCAGGTGATCCGGCAGAGAACCAAAGTCAACATAGCTCACAGAATAAGTAAGCTGAAGTGGCAATGGGCTGGCTATATATGTCGTAGAACCGATGACCGTTAAGGCCAGGTGGAGCGACGACCTTCGCAAAATGGCTGGTAGCAGCTGGATGACAGCTGCCGAAAATCGAACCAAATGGCGTGCAATTGGAGAGGCCTATGTCCAGCAGTGGACTGCTATAGGCTGATGATGATGTTATGGCGTGACTGTTAGGTTGTAAAACAAGGCAGCAACGGTATCCAATTCACTGACCATTTAACAATTTTTAACAAATTATAACTACGTACCTAGGTACCATTTAACAATCCAAATTACCACTACGTACCTTTATATAATATGTAATATTTTTATTTGTTTTTCTTACGACTTATTGTCGGGCCTACGTTGTCCCCCCATATCTAAGTACTAATGCTGTAACAAGGAAATATTGTAAAACTAAAAAAACTTTTTAAAAGAGTAACCATGGAGTTTCTTGTCGGTTTTTCTCCATAGGAAACGACCAACCCGAACCGTGCATCTTTTGTCGACGTTTTATAAATGCCCATGGTTTTATAAATGCCCAAAGGTTTTTTTTTTTTTAGGTGTAATTTGAAATTTTGTAATATTAAACACGAATTTAGTCGCCGGTAATATAGCTACAAAAGAGAGCTAAAGATCTGAGGTACATTACCAAATTAAAGGATGTTACCTTCCACACAAAAAGTCTGAATTGGAGATGGTCTGGTCATATGCTCCGTGATAAAAGCAATATCTGGTCTAAGACCTTAATGGAATGGCAAATCAGAGACGGATCAAAAATAAGCCGAGGTAGACAACGCAAACGCTGGAACAAAGACATAGTGCAGATAGCTTGTACCCTGTGGGCCAGAGCTACACGAGACTGTGACAAGTGGAGGAGCCTCTGTAATAGGAGTTTAAGTTCATCAGTAAATAAAGGCTATAGTAAACCACCCCGCAATGTTGCCAATCCGTTCCTCTCGCGGCCGTTTGCCCGCGCTTTTCTTTTCTTTTCTTTTCTTTTCTTTTTTTTTTTCTTGTGTGCTGACATAGCGTCTCGCACACACTCGCACTGTGTCCAGCGGCGGCTGCGCCAGTTGAGTCTGAACTGTCAGTTTTGAATGTCGCTCACTACGAACTCTTAAGTCTCTAACGGTCGACACGGGACTCCACTGACGTACCGCACGCGCGTGTTTCTAACGTACCTACGATAGTTACCTATAAGTTTATTATGAAAAGTGTGAAAACCCAGAATATATACCCCTTTTGCCCTGAGAGTTTCTCGTGTTTCATTTACTACGAGGAGCATGCCTCATAAGGCTTTAATAAAGCTACAGCTACAATAAACAAATATTAACATTGCCATCGGCCAATTTAATTGCCGTAGTTTGCTCATAAACAGACTGTGTCAATAAATTAAATTGTTTATTTCAGAATCTGACTTATGGTGTAACAAGGAAACTGGGGGCATAACGTCGTTGACGTATTTAACAATGTTAGTTACGCGGAATTGGACTGTCAACGAAGATAATATCCTATAGATATATATTTGTTAATAATGACAGTTCAAAAGTTACCCAAAATATCGCCTGAGATAATAAAGGTTTCAGCAGACTGAGCTTACGCGTTAAGGCGATTTTTTTTAAATATTAATTATAGGCTCGAGCTTGACCACTATCTCACCTGATGGTAAGCGATGATGTGGTCGACGGTGTAACACGCTTGCCTAGAAGTAACCTATTCAATCTTGACTTAAAGACCCCTAGATTGTAGCTATCGGGAAACACAAACTCCGGCATTGAATTCCACTCCTTAGCTGTACGCATAATAAAAGTATTCTCAAAACGTTTAGTGCGTATGGGTGGGACGTCTCCCATTTACCGTACGTCTGGTAGTCCGATGATGAAACGGGCTGGGCGGAACTAGATCATGCAATTCCATCGCACACTCCGCGAAATGTAACCGATAAAAAACCGACAAGGTGGCAACTCGGCGACGGTGTTCAAGGCTCTGGAGCTTTGACTTAACCAGTGCTTCATCGCCGATGAGCCTCTTGGCCCGCTTTTTGATCGGCTCTAGTGCATAAAGCTATTATTTGGCAGTCCCAGAGATGAGAACAGTAATAATGATGCAATAACGCATTTTCTGAGGCAATAACGCGTTTTCATCTAAATGATTTTATCTGTGGTGCAATTGTAGAATAATTTCTATGGAATCGCGTTGTCGCATAATCAGCTTATACTGTTTCTACTGCTGAGCATGGCTACTCAGGGCTCCTATCTCTGAGAGGGAGTGGGCCGTAGTCCACCAGGTGGGCCCAGTACGAGTTAGTATGTCACAAATGTCTTGAGCGTATTATGAGATGCAGTGCTAAAATAATTTACACAAAATAAGTTAGTACGTAGGTTCTAAACCTCTCTTAAACAATGATCCTCGATCGAACAACTCGTAAGACTCGGCTGTTACTTCTTGGGCCACCACTCTATTGCGTTGCTGCTCTGTCTCAATAATTTAATCATCATCATCAGCCTTTTTAGGGTTCCGTAGCCAAATGGCAAAAAACGGAACCCTTATAGATTCGTCATGTCTGTCTGTCTGTCCGTCCGTATGTCACAGCCACTTTTTTCCGAAACTATAAGAACTATGCTGTTGAAACTTGGTGAGTAGTTGTATTCTGTGAACCGCATTAAGATTTTCACTCAAAAATTGAAAAAAAAACAATAAATTTTGGGGGTTCCCATACTTGAAACTGAAACTATTTTTATTTATTTCCATCAAACCCATACGTGTGGGGTATCTATGGATAGGTCTTCAAAAATGATATTGAAGACCTATTGTTTTTAATAATATCATTTTTTTCTAAACTGAATAGTTTGCGCGAGAGACACTTCCAATGTGGTAAAATGTGTCCCCCCCCCCCCTGGAACTTCTAAAATAAGACAATGATAAAACTAAAAAAAATATATGATGTACATTACCATGTTAACTACCAGCGAAAATTGGTTTGAACGAGATCTAGTAAGTAGTTTTTTTTAATACGTCATAAATCGTAAACCGCAATTTACCAAGTACGGAACCCTTCGTGCGCGAGTCCGACTCGCACTTGGCCGGTTTTAATGTTCCTGCTGGGAAACAGGCCTTCTCTCTGTGAGAGGGAATGGGCCGTAATCCATCACGCATCCAATGCGGGTTGGTAGATGTCACATGTATTCGATTTTTTTGTTTCTAGGACATGCCGGTTTCCTCACGATGTTTTGCTTCACCGTTTTGAGAGTAGTGGTGATGAAATAATTTACACAAAGTAAAACGCCAGTCTGTCATTTCGTTAATTGGATTTGGTATTTTACTTTAATCTTACTTTTCTTTACTAACATAATTTAAGTACTTACTAATACTACCGTTAAGGGTTTAATTTAAGGAAAAATCAAAAAAAAAAAATGTCGTTTTTGTGGCGAATAAACACTTTTTCTTTCTTTTCTTTCTTTCTTTAATAACACCATAAAAAAAAACTCTCTCTTTTAATGCACAAAAACCCAAAGAATTCAAACACTAGTGCAGTAATATGAAATTCTGACCCCATTGCGTTAATATAACCCCTGCAGAATATTCCGTGAACGTTCGCTTGCGTTAACCTAATTACGGAATGGATATTATTATTCTGATTCCCGCGCACATAACATTCAATGTTTTGATTATGTAGCATTATGACTGTATTACCCGAAGGGGGTAGGTAGAGGTTAAAAGTACACGTAATTTTTGCCAGGTTTTCCCTGGTTTATGGAAAGCAATTGTCGAAGCGTCACTAATGAAACGCAAGTGAAGTGATGCTATTGGCTGTTGAATATAGCTTCAACCAATCACAGCAGCCCTCCTGGCCAAGTTACAAACGTTTCGTATTGAATCTCTTTCTACAATCGTTAACGCCTTCTATTTGTATGTCTGACCACGTGACTTAACGTTCAGATGTGTCATTCCCATACATTGATTCGTTTTCTACTAGCGTTATCGATTGTAGATTGTCAACTTGGTTACAGGTGCTGCTAAGACGCCAAAACACAAAAATTGCGATAATATTCTTTTTTTTTAATTATAGGTAGACTCGCGATTGACCTCTATCTCACCTGATGGTAGGCGATGATGTGGTCGACGATGTAACACGCTTGCCTTGAAGTAACCAATTCACTATTGCCTTTAATACCCCGAGGTTGTAGCTATCGGGAAACACAGACTCCGGCAGGGAATTACCCTCCTTAGCTGTACGCATAAAAAAAGTATTTCCAAAAAAACCGATTTAGAAACTGGGCCAAAAAGTGCCAAGTTGGACCTTATTCAAAGTTTATTGCCATTTACCAGGCACAAATAAAGATTTAGGGTTACAGCCTAGAATTTTCAGATGGAAGAAATACACACTGACATTTTCTCGACCCAAAGATTGATCATAGGACCTTCTGTTCAGCAGTCATACTAGCAAGTATTAGACCAAAGGGGCATTCAACGTCACAATCACTATTTAAACTTCATAAAAACTACGTTTATCCAACGGTTTTTGTTTAGTTGATCCAGATATTCCAATCTCCTTCACAAAAAACACAAAAAAATAGCATCAAGAAAATACACAATTACCTTATAAAAAGCAGGGAAATAAGCGCTAACCTGCTGTTCCAGTTAATAGAGCTGTACTGCCGTCCTATAGCTAAAGTGTCACTATATGAAATTTGGCCGATTTCGAATTTTTCATCATCATCATCATCTTCTTCAATCGGTCCCACGTTACTGCCGGTCCAAAGTTGCCATCACCACCTGCTGGAATTTGTTTGAGGATGTAGATTCTTTCACTTGGTTAAACCATCGTGTTGGCTACCGGCCTCGTGCTCTTTTCCCTTCGGTATTGGTCACTGAACCCCTTTAAGCGGACAATCAGCCTCCATCGATGCCGGTCCAAAGTTGCCATCACCACCTGCTGGAATTTGCTTGAGGACGTAGATTCTTTCACTTGGTCAGACCATTGTGGTGGCGACCGGCCTTGTGCTCTTTTCCCTTTAGTATTGCCAACAATGACCAGTTTTTCTAGACTTCTATTTCCTCTTATCATCATCATTTCAGCCTAAAGATGTTCACTGCTAAACAAAGGCTTCCACCAAGCTTCGCCACATTGATGGGTCCCGTGCGTTTCGCATCCAGCGGATTCCCACGACCTTCACCAGGTTATCGGTCCACCTAGTGGGAGGCCTTTCAAAGCAACATGTTCCGGTTCACGATCTTTCAGAACTTTTCGGCACCATCTACCATCTGTTCTGCGAGCAATGTGCCCTGCCCATTTCCACAAATGTTTAGCAATTCTTTGGGCTATGTCGGTAGCCTTGGTTCTCTCGCGGGGATATCTTCGTTTCTGATTCTATCACGCAAGTAAACTCCAAGTAAAGCCTCTCCATTGCCCTTTGCCTTCTGATGCGGCCCAATGTGAGCGACCACGTTTCGGTCCCATATGTAATCACTGGCAACACACGCTGGTCATAGATTTTCGTCGAGTGTTTAATACGTCCGTAATCAGAATAATATTTATTAGCGATCTGCAGTATTTTCTACTAACAATAGATTTTGGAATTACCGTGTAACGGAAGACGCAGCATTGAAGGCTGCGAGAGTCCGGTGGATCCGATACGCAAAGGACCGAACAGTGGCGACGCTTGGGGCAAGCCTATGTCCAGCAGTGGACGTCTTTCGGATAAAATGATGATAATGATGAATAGATTTTGGATAAAAAATAAAAACACCCAAAATTGCAACGTATTTAAATCCATTTGTGATAAGATTTAAAATAGAAACGTACCTATTTTTTTTTACACCCGCATGATTTGTAGTTGATAAACAGCATCGATTTTTATTATTCCGCGGTTCTTTGTTATTCCTGTATTTGAAAATATGTTTTTTTCAGATAGTTTCACTCTAGCTATGAGATGGAAGCGTAGCCTACTTAGCTGGCGTTCTCTGATTATAAACAGAATAATTGTGCCGGTCATTATAATTGAGAGCGTAATGTTCCGGCTACAACATTATGCTGAGCGTAATGTTCAGGCTAAATATTACGCTGCTGTTGTAGTTTGATAAGCTAATACTGGAATGCTGTGGTTTGTTTTTATAATTTTTTTGTGTTGTTGACCGTACATGATTCGTAAATACTGTAGTACGGTACGCTCTCTGGTTAGGTAAAAAATGAATGAGAAATAGTTTGTTTGCGCTGAGCATGACGCATACCACAAATAATTAGTTAACAATTCAAAAAGAAAAGTTACGAAAATAAGAAAAATATGCGTCACCTGCACAAAACTCTTCGCTCAGCATAATCCTGGGACTCTCGAGCAATACAGAGCTCCGCTGGTTTCTTTCGACACCCGGCGTTGACTGGATGACATGGAATACGAAGACCTAGCTGCTACCTATGCTGGTAGCAGATGGATATTATTAAGATGAATATTGTGCTATTGGAGACATCACTTCAATGAGTGACGATTTCACTGACTCAGCTGATGATGACGATTTGTTATTCTCTCTCTAGTGTTGATCAAGACATTATTTGTAGAGAGAAGAAATTAGTGTCGAACCCCACGTACATAACATGGGAAAACGGCAGGAAGATGAATATGATCAGCATATTATCAAATAGTGGATCAATTGACAAATGGTGTATTTATTCTCAAGTTAGAACCATAACACCTGTATTAATTTCTTCAGATCTTTATTCTTAATAGCAAGATATTAAAGTCCAGATCGAGATTAACGAGTACCGATAAATCCGTACCTAGGTCAGGTTTCTGTAAAAGCATTGTTCTCTTTATTGAAACTAGAGAGTCAATACGATCTCGCCATTTAGGTCAAGTAGTTACTAAGCTCTCGAAGCTATTGTTCATTAAAACTACTATGAAATACAATCCAAATTAGTTCAATAATAGTTTGTCGTTCCATTTACTTCTAAATCTTATTAAGACAGCAAATCTTTAATAAGACTATTTTGCGATTCACAATTCATTAACGTGATCATTTTCATTAGCTCCTTATCACCATTTCAGACGTCAACTGCTGGTTATAGGCATTTCTTTTTGTTCCGGGTTGGTAAATCCTCATTGGATGTCCTCCGCCCTAGGAAAGGCGGAGGGGTCTGTCAGATTCATACTGACTAAAAACCACCCCGGTGTTCTATATCACACCTTCGCTGGGGGTCGCGGGAACAACGATACTTCTGTGCTGGCCTGCCTCAGCGGGCCTCGATCTCGGGTTGGGGGGGGGGGGGGAGGAAGGTGTATCGTCAATTGTAATGTCCTTATTCCAAGTTGAGTTGGCGGTACATGTCTTTTTCTTTCATACTCCTCCATCAGTCGTCATTCATAATAGTTATCTTATATCTCGCCTTGACAACTTTCACACCATCTATAGTTTATTTAGTCTACCGCTACTCTTAAAATCACTCACATTCATACTCAAAACTTTCCTCACGACATATTCCTCATTCATCAGAATCAATTATCATTATTTATAACATGACAACTGATTACTTACCACACAGCTTACAGCGGAAAAGAAAAGAAAGAAAAGAAAGAAAAGAAAAAAAAGAAAGAAAAGAAAGAAAAGAAAAAAAAGAAAGAAAAGAAAGAAAAGAAAGAAAAGAAAGAAAAGAAAGAAAAGAAAGAAAAGAAAGAAAAGAAAGAAAAGAAAGAAAAGAAAGAAAAGAAAGAAAAGAAAGAAAAGAAAGAAAAGAAAGAAAAGAAAGAAAAGAAAGAAAAGAAAGAAAAGAAAGAAAAGAAAGAAAATAAAGAAAACAAAGAAAATAAAGAAAAGAATGAAAACAAAAGGTAAGGCAGATAAAATATTTATTTGTGACTCACACAAGAGATACCACACACAGGCAAGAAAACAAAAAAAAAACAAAATAGAACCCCATGCGAGACCAAAAAAGCTCCTATCCCAGCATCTCGGTCACTTTTCTTAATTTCTCGTCCCATTCACCTCTCTAAATATAAGGCAAACAAATCTAAATGAATCTGCTTTGAACTCGTAATTAACGCTAATAAATTAGGAACGTCACATAAAGTCCACAGTGGCAACATTATTTATGGGTCGACCACTGCTGTCCTATCTTTCATCGTAGGATTTATAGCGATATTTTCAGGAATTTATCTTTAGGTCAGATATTCAGGTGATCTACGATTTCAAGTCGGTATGTCGGAATGGTATATTTTATCCTAATTTTATTAAGAAGGCCAGAACATTTGAATCTTGATATGATCGAATGTTTATAAATCAATCACACCTCAACGGCTAAACAGATTTGGATGTTTGAGGCACGGTTTAGACTCTGACACGAATCCTGACTGTGGTATGTTCGCCGATGAATGAAAGACGATCTTATCAGTGTTTGGAGGTCTGAGGAGATGCAGTATGCAGTTGTGAGTTTTTTTTTTTAACTATTGTGATTGCATGTCCTGGGTTAGATTTATCACTCAAAGGTTTGCTGGAAGAAAATTCCATTTGGAGTTAAGCTCGCCTTTGTACATGAATTTAATATCTTTAATTTAATATTATCAATGTGTTAAAATGTAATGTCTTGTTGTACAATAAAGAATAAATAAAAACTATGTCAGTTAAAAAAAAAACATGAATAAAGTTAGTAAGTAGACTACTAGAACCACATTTGAAATGCATAAAATTCTACATAATATTTGAGAGTCTGCAAGCCAGCCACTCTGTAACAGCTGAATTAATTTGCAAAAGATAAAACGACTTCGGATTAGCTCATCCCGCTTATTTCGCATTCCGGAGAACTATTTCAATGTTGGTAAGCTGCGGTACGGCAGAATTAATTGTTTTCTCAGCATTTACTTTTGTATATTTTCTAGTTATTAGTAGAACAGCTTCTGCCAGTGGCTTCGCCCGCGTTTTCCGAAAATTATCTCAAGGGAACATATTCCCGGTATTGAAAGTATCCTATGTGCTATTCCAGACTATAATCTATCTCCGTGCCAAATTTCATCCAGATCCGTCCAGCCGTCTGCGCGTAAAGAAGTAACAAACTTGACTATTAATTAAACGGAGAAATACTAGTATTTCACAAAAAGCGACTGCCTATATGAAATCCATAACCCAATTAATAGGTAAAACGATTCCTTTTTTTAATCACAGACGGAAAAACAAGAGTGTTATAAAATTGACGCGTGTATCTGTGTGTTTGTATATTTGTGTTTCTGTCTGTAGTTCATAGCTCCTAAACGGAGAATTTGATTTTGTTTTTTTTTTAAGGTCACTTTATCGAGAGTGTTCTTAGCTTTTGGTGAAAATCGGTTAAGCCGTTCAAAAGTAATGAACGTTTTACTGTTTGAATCGGGGTATATTCGCAAGATTCGATCGATTGTCGACCGAAGCCGTCCTAAAAATAGATAAATCATGTAAATAGATTGAAAAGCATGAAATAAAAATGTGTCGGGGTTCTATGTTAAGGATTTGGTTTCCGCACTTAGTCACACACACACACACTTAGTGCACATTGTCGACGTTTTTTAAGTGCCCATGTAGGCCTATGTGAAATAAAAATTATTGATTTTGATTTTGAGTCCTTCAGATGGACCATTCAAAGTCAAAGTCAAATGTGTTTATTTCAAGTAGGCTAGTACTTTTGAACGTTAAAATTTACATTTAATAAAAATTGATTCTACCGTGCATTCGGAAATGTAGCTTGTTATGGAGAAGAACGCACAAGAAATCTCCATACCTACTCTTTAAAAAATAAGTGTTATACAATATTTACATAAGTACATAAATTAATAAATAAATATACGTGAGGACGATGTACCCAGCACTACTATACTACATATAGGTATGAGAGAATTACAAGCACTAACAGGTAAATTCCTTTACTTGATAAATAGGAACATAGTTCTCACGTACTTACAAATATTGCAAACATAGGCAAATTACCTAATTCAACAACAACGCGTATATATAAAAATAAGACGTTACTGTAATTATGAATATAATACAAATTAACCAGTTTGATTTTGTCTACACCAATAATAGGCTTATGGAGCAGGACCAGCATGTTTCCAAGCATTCTTATCTTGAATATAATCATCTAATTTGTAATATGCTTGTTTACAAAGTGTGCTTTTATCTATTGTTTTAAATTTTCTTTAATTTAACTTTAATATCTCACAAGGTATTTTGTTATAGAATTTAACACAGTACCCCATGAAAGATGTGTGTACTTTAGCTAATCTATATGATGGTTGATCTAACTTATCTTTATTTCTAGTATTACAATTGTGTCTATCGCTAACTTTACTAAAGAGATTTAAATTTTTCCTTACATACATAATATTTTCCATGGCGGCCGTTTGGTAGTTATTCCAACCAGCCCACCTCCCTCCAGAAGTTAATCAAAGCACCTGGTTTACTTAGAACATCTGTGTAAGATCTGGGTGACCCGAGGGTTTGTGTTCTAATCTGGGTGAAGCTTGTGCATTCAAAGAGTACGTGTGTCACGGTTTCCTCAGCCTCAATGCAGGCCTTGCACAGAGGGCTGTCCATTATGCCTATTGTGTGGAAGTGTTTGTTTAGCGAGCAATGTTCTGTGATGGTCCCCGTCACCAGGCGCAGGCCGTTACTGTCCAGGCGTAATAAACCCCTGGTTAGGTTTGGTTAGGCTATCCACGGATGACAAAGCTTCTTTGGACTGCCTGCAGCCCGGTGTCGCGGTCCACCAGTTCTCCGACTCTGTCTGGATGAATTCCTGTAGATACCTGCGTATTTGGTTGAAGGGAATGGGTACGACAGGCTTGAGTCCACAGGTCGCCGTGCAGGATCCTCGTCTAGCAAGCTCGTCAGCCGCATCGTTATCCAGCTATCCACTGTGTCCCTTTATCCAGTGCAGTGTCATCGTGGTGCGCCTAGACACAGTTATTTTTTCTAGTGCGTTATGACATTGTAGTATTAGTTTCGAGGTAACATATTTTTTCTGTAAGGATTGGAGAACTGAAGCGCTGTCGGAGAATAAGTATACGTTTGTGGGTATAACGAAATAAACTCGCTAAGAGTTACTTAACCTTGCAGCTACCCGTGCAGATTATATTCACAACGAGCCCTTCTTTGACTGAAAATATTGTACTAAAATCGGAAATATTGTCAAATATTTTTACTCCAGCATTTTTGGAAAAGCAAGGGTAATCGTCCATAGACCATAATTCCCTTTCAACGGCACATCATGATCCTCGCATATATCATAGACTAACAAGTGAAGCTTTCAAAAAAAGCGGGTGTAGAGCAATCGTACCATAAATTCATAGAGATTCATAACGTGCACGCGGAACCGTAACCTTTTTGCGGCATTCGCAACACTAAAAAGAAAATAAAAATGGCTGCAGGCGCGTATGTAGGTAGGTAATTTGCTATTCGGTTACGTTTTTGAAAATGCAATGTGTTATTTTTGAATGTGCGTTGAAAATTCTATGTTAGATTTTTCTAATTTGACGCTTTTTTTATATCTATTTTTTTTAAACTTTGCCCCACACTAGGAATTTCTTCTTGTATCGTGAGTACGTTGACAAACATATAAACTCACATACACAAAACCCAGAGCCGGAACAACTATCTGTATTCTGTAGGTCATACAAATATTTGTTCCGTGCGGTAATCGAATCCGCGACACGCAGCGCAGCAGCCAATCGCTCAACCACTGCGCCAACCGTGCGCCCAAACTTGCGCCAAAACCCAGTTTTTGTTTTGTCCGTGTTTCAAAATATTTTGGTCGTCGAAAACTTTAGGTTGACTTTATGCTGATTTTTCATGATTAACAAGCAACGACTGCAAGTCAACAATAATTTCGTTCGTTATCAATATTATTATTCTTATTAAATTTACATTTTACTTGTTGATATCAGAGTTATCTAACAAATAAATCATTTTTCAGAAGTCATGGTTTAATTGGATATTATAAAGGACTGCATTTCTTTAAAAATACATTTTATTATTATTGCATCTGCGATACTCAACCAAAAAAACTTACAGCTCCGTTTTCCTGCACATGTTTCTTATTGAACCCCGATTTCTAATTTTCTAATTCGAAGTTGAGTATTTGAAAATCTTTACTACAGCCTGAAAACCTGTCAACATTTGTTGTTTAAGTAGGCTTTGACACGTCCTTATGTCCGGATAATCAATTCAGAAATCCAACTAGAGGCCCAGTTGTGCCACAACTATCTCTGACTTAAGTTATTGGTGCAAGTGGTAGGACCACTTGCATTAAAAACTTAGTACTACCTAGTAAACCATAATCATCTGCCTAGCCTTTGCCCAATTGTTGTTGGGGTCGGCTTCCAGTCTTACCGGATTCAGCTGGGAACCAGTGTTTTACATGCAGCGACTGCCTATCTGACCTCCACAACCCAGTAACTGGGTAACACTATACCCCTTGGCAAGACTGGTGTCAGATCTCAAGCTTCTGACTACTCGTTACGATAGTCAAAGATCTTCAAATGACAACCGGGACCCGTAGGTCCCGGCTGTCATTTGAAGCCCGTTGGTCCTCCGTGCCTCGGAAAGCACGTTAAGCCGTTGCTTAACGTGCTTTCCGAGGCACGGAGGAAACTCGGTATGTTGAAATGGTCACCCATCTACGGACCGACCTCGGCAAGCGTTGCTTAACCTTGATGATCGACCGGTGCGGCTGTTATTATTTAGCCACGAGCTCCTCGGGACTAACTAGTAAACCAATTTTCATCTAATAACTACTATAACATGAAGAAAAAATACAAATTCCACTTTCATCCCAACCCTTATTCTGCAGACGGTCCTATTTGACCTTCGATACGTCCCGCGGACGTCGTCCCAACAATTACGAATGCTACTCACACGTCCGGCAGACGTACCTTTTTTCACTTCCTTTTGAGACTTGTAATTAGTTTTGGACCTTTGACATGGCAGCTGGGTTCTCAAAGTTTAGTATTGAAGTCACGCTTGTAAGCTTGTTGCTTGATGTATAAGGGCTTAGTTAAGTGGTAGAGGATTAGGTAAGAGCGCAAGCGGTTTGTCAGCGTTGTGATACAATATTACTATAACTGTTTGCAATCATCTGTGGGTGTTGTGTATTTGAATTTATAGATATGTTTGTAAACGCACCCACGATACAGGCAGAAATTCCTAGTGTGGGACAGCGTTTTTTTTAAAGCAAAAAGCAAAAGCAAGCAAAGCAAAGCAAAGCAAAGCAAAGCAAAAGCAACCTTTAAGATCTTAAAGATGTGTGTTCTATGTAGCAGAAGCTTATTTTATCATAATTTTCACACTTTTTCAGGGTTTCAGGGCCTGTAAAGATTGATGACTATGAAGATTCAAACGCGATAGCCCTCATTGATCTGAATGCCAAATCAAATTCACCCGACAGCTTGTAAGTTCTAAACTCCAATGCAGCAACAGTTCCCAGCTAATCAGTAACACAGCGCTCGTCCCCGGCACTCGCTTCAATTCGTCAACGCACGCCTGTGGGACGCATTCAACTGGTTCGTATTCTGCTCCTCTTGCCAATCTTATGTTAATTATCTTTTTATTTGCTGTTAGTAACTTCTCTCATTCTACAGTTTACGTATGGCAGCAACGGTTCCCAGCTAATCAGTAACACAGGACACGTAGCCGCGACGCATTCAATTCGTCAACGCACGCCTGTGGGACGCATTCAACTAGTTTATATTCTGCTCCTGTTGCCAATCCTATGTTTATTTATCTTTTCATTTGCTGTTAGTAACTTCTCTCATTCTACAGTTCACGTATGGCAGCAACAGTTCCCAGCTAATCAGTAACACAGGATACGTAGCCGCGACGCATTCAATTCGTCAACGCACGCTTGTGCAACAGCATTCAACTAGTTTATATTCTGCTCCTGTTGCCAATCCTATGTTTATTTATCTTTTCATTTGCTGTTAGTAACTTCTCTCATTCTACAGTTCACGTATGGCAGCAACAGTTCCCAGCTAATCAGTAACACAGGATACGTAGCCGCGACGCATTCAATTCGTCAACGCACGCTTGTGCAACAGCATTCAACTAGTTTATATTCTGCTCCTCTTGCCAATCCTATGTTAATTATCTTTTCATTTGCTGTTAGTAACTTCTCTCATTCTACAGTTTACGTATGGCAGCAACAGTTCCCAGCTAATCAGTAACACAGGACACGTAGCCGCCACGCATTCAATTCGTCAACGCACGCCTGTGGGACGCATTCAACTAGTTTATATTCTGCTCCTCTTGCCAATCTTATGTTCATTATCTTTTCATTTGCGACTTCCAGGACTTGCTGGGTACTTTATTTAATAAGTAAATTGTATGAAGACGTATTAGCCTTATATAAGAATCACATACATACACTAAATTAACTCAATAGACTATGAGGGCACCTAAGAGCGCCACTTAATATTCTTTAATCATGCTCAAGGTCACACGCGTTGAACGTCTGCTGCTGACACCACAGTGGCCTACTTTCCGTAAAAATTATGTGTTTTAATTTTACAACTTTGACTGTTACAATTCTGCTTATGCAATTAATTTATTTGTGTGTAATTTAAGTGCACGTTTTGCAATATAGATAAATAAGATATTATATAAATAATGATGACCTAGTAATTTATTTCTATGTGTAGTATTTAAGTACATTAGTTTTTTTTAATTATTTATTCTTGCTACTATTTTAAGAATTTCTTGGGTTAAATATTATTTAAAATCTGTTGTTTAACCATAAGCATATTTTTAGAGCTCTTTACTGCCTGTGATACAGGATTACCTAGTACAAGCATCTTCCATTATTATACCTACATTAGTTATTTGAGATTCATACAGTGTTTTTATCTTTTTATTAAATCAAATCAAATCAAAATATTTATTTGCCAGAAAATACATTGTTTAACAAGGAAAGATCTTAAGGCCTATAAGTTATTGTATTCTGCCTGCAAGCAAGCGTGCAAATTACTTTCAATAATAATTAGTTTGTCGACATCATACCCAAAACACAATTGTCAACATAAGATAAAAAATAAAAACCAGACAAAACCAAAAGAACATTGATGCATTCTTATACTTTCAATTGTCAGATTATAAAAATTAAAAAAATAAATAAATCAAAATGTCAACAATTAAAATATAAAATGCCAATAATTAAAATTAAATGTCAATCACATATTTAAATGTCAATAACTAAGATTCCAATACAATTATCAGATTATAAACTCGACGATAATTAAACAAATAAAATAAAAATGACAATAAAATAAATTAACATGTCAATAATTAAAATTAAAAATGTCATTCATATAAACTAAAATGTCAACAATTAAAATAAATAAAAAATGTCAATCAAATAAAAATGTTTGTTTACAATGCTGGTTTAACCATAAATCAATATATATTTATGTATGTTACTACAGTTATCATTTCAATTACTCATTTAATAAATAAATTATTCATTATTTATACTCTTAACAATAATTATGTCTATTCTCTATAAATTCCTTTAGGCTATAGAAGCAACTATTTTGTAGCCAATTTGTCAATTTGATTTTAAAAACATTACCCTGCAATAATTTTAATTCATCCGGTATGTTATTATAAATTAATATACACATATTATACACATTTTTCTTGTAAATATCTTTATGACCAGATGGATGATATAATAGGTTGCGAAACTTAGCCCTTTTTTGTCTTGGCACAACATCGCTATGTTGCATAAAATAATGCATGTGTTTATTTGTAAAGATGCAGATGTCTCGTATGTACATACAGGGCAGTGGAAGAATTTTACTTTTTTTAAAGAGAGGTTTACAGCTATCTAAAAACCATGCCTTGTTTATGACTCGGATGCAACTTTTCTGGAGCTTAAAAACTCTGTCGGTATCGGTCGAGTTACCCCACATGATAAGTCTATAGCTTAGAATAGATGACACATAGCCATGGTAAGCTGAAAGAGCAGCTTCTACAGAAACATTTTGTCGTAGCTTTTTTAAAGCAAACACAAACCTATCAAGTTTCTGACATAATGACTTTATCTGAATAAAGATTATTATTACATAACAATATTATTTTGATTTAAATGTCGTGGTTCGCTTTAATTTGTGTGAACGATAGAAGTCTGAATTCCTATTAATATTACTAAACACTACTAGATTTGTGATTATTATAAAGACAACACTTTCTCTCACTTTGTGAGTATCGTAAATGACTACGTATATTAAGTATACTCTTCGGAGTATAAAGTATATTATAGTAAGTACCACACTATAAGCTGTAATATTCGATAGCTTGTATACCATGAAAACATGATAATTATAGTAATATCTTGATTGGTCGTAAAAAGGGTCATAACAAGACTGCCATGGATAACATAAAACTGTCCCCAGAGATTTTCGGAGATAATTAGTAAGTACGATAGTGTGATAGGAGCTGAGCCTATTGACATTAACCAGGCGAAATATAGACTCTTGGGTACTGCTGAGAATGTTCAAGTTGAAAACGAATATAATTATGTCTGCCTCCATGAAAAAATCAGGCGCTTTACTTTGTGTAAGTTACTTCATCACTTCATTGCTCTAAAAATGGTGAAGAAAACCGGTCTATGTCCTAGAACCAAAAATTTGAAAACATGTGACATCCACCAACCCGCAATGGGCCCGCGTGGTGGATTAAGGCCCTTCTAGAGGAAAAGAGAGACCTCACAGAGAGGAGGCCTGCATCCCAGCAGTGGGCACATTAATAGGCTGATAATGCATGATGAACAAATCAAGGACTCCACGGTTTAGTACTGTGGGTGTCTCAGAAAAAACTAACTTTTGTAAATGCATAAAAAATAACAAATGTATTTATATTTACACGTTAAATTACAAAATCAGAACTGAAGACATAGGCCAAATTACTTTAAAAAAATTACATTATTCAAATTTCGTCCTTCGCGGCTTTGGCACTCTTCCACGGCTCTGGCACTCTTCAAAGTGGTGTCTAACATTCATGAAAACGTGCCTCAGAACTTGAGTAGCCATGACCTCATACCTCCAGATTTTTCTTCTAGGGTTATCTGAAGATTCGGGTACAGTAATCCATCAACCATATTTGAATTGAAGAAAAACATTAGGCAAGAAATCAACAACTTTCCTATTCCACTTCTGAGGAGCGTTTTCATGAATGTTACAGATCGCATTGAAGATTTCCGAATGAACTTCTTTAAAAAAAAAAATCCCATGTATTCAGTTTCTGATTTTATAATTTAACGTGTATATAAATATATTTTTTATATTTTTATGCATCTACCAAAGTTAGTTTTTCTGAGGCACTCGGTCCTTAGGATAATCATGAATGGCAATAGAAATATTGTGCCAGAAATCAAAGCAAGTTTTGCCACTTCTTCTTTTCCTTTTCGAAGGAAATTTGATCAAACTATTTGAGCCAATAGGTGGCTACGTTTTCTGCAGCGTCAGAGGTGGTTTTGTCACTCAAAACATTTAATAACACACCGACTTTTTGTACTCTAAACCAAAAAGCCAATCGTGTCACACGTCGTCAACCCTCCACTGCGCGTGTGACACTAAAATGATCAGTGCCCATTTCTGCCCGTTTCGTCCCGACAATCAGGGACACAGCTCACGCGCGGGACGAACACCGCTTTGTCTTACAGTTCCTTGTTGCGTGGGCCGAGTGATAAGAGGAAGGATAATTGTATTTTTCTGACGAAAAAATTGGGTGTACCTTTGTAGATTTTAACTTTAACCTACATTTATTTGATTAAGTAAATCTTTCGACTGCAGGTTCAATACGTTTACCAAGATAACCGTATTGGTAGATACGAGTTTTATGGTTTTTATCAGCGATAACGGGTGTCAATAAGTCCAAAATGTATAGGATTGAAATATGACGTGGTCATGTGGTACTTTGGAATTTTGTTTTAAATCGACTTACCAAAATGGAGGAAGTTCTATGTTCAACTGCATGTAATTTTTTTTTTAAGTGTGTTCACCGATATCTCCGTCAATTGTGGACCGATTTTGAAAATTCTTTCTTTGTTTGAAAGAGTATGTTTCGAATTTCCAGATTTTTTTTTAAAAAGACTACAAATTGAAAAATTACTTTATTTTTGGAAGTCGGTGTCCATATCGCAAAAAAAAATGGGAAAAAAAAGACAAAATAGTTATTTATGCTAGAAGTGCGGTAGGTGATTTCCGATGAGTGGCATTTTTCCCCATTTTTTGTCATTCATTAATCGACACATGTCGGAAATCATCTTACGTACGTGTATCATAAAACATTTTACTATGAATTGTGTGAGGAAAAAAAACCGGCCAAGTGCGAGTCGGACTCGCGCATGAAGGGTTCCGTACTTGGTAAATTGCAAATTGCGGTTAACGATTTATGACGTATTAAAAAAAAACTACTTACTAGATCTCGTTCAAACCAATTTTCGGTGGTAGTTTACATGGTAATGTAAATCATATATTTTTTTTAGTTTAACAATCACTTATTTTAGAATTTCAAGGGGGAACACACACATTTTACCACTTTGGATGTGTCTCTCGCGCAAACTATTCAGTTTAGAAAAAAATTATATTAGAAATCTCTATATCATTTTTGAAGACCTATCCATAGATATCCCACACGTATGGGTTTGACCAAAAAAAAATTGTAGTTTCAGTTCCAAAATTTATAGTTTTTTTTCTATTTTTGTGAGAAAATCTTAATGCGGTTCACAGAATACATCTACTTACCAAGTTTCAACAGCATGAACTATGCTGTTGAAACTTGGTAAGTAGATGTATTCTGTTATAGTTTCGGAAAAAAGTGGCTGTGACATACGGACGGACAGACAGACATGACGAATCTATAAGGGTTCCGTTTTTTGCCATTTGGCTACGGAACCCTAAAAATGAAACAAGCAAGAAATTAATAAAATGGCGGGCTTATTCAAGCGCGTTTAGCATATCCACAGATTAACTAATAGTTCCTCGGGCATATCTACTGCGCATGTGCGAATAGCTGTCACATCGTAACGCAATAAGGCACGAGCAAAATATACGTTCTGCCAAACATATATAATGAATATTTAAAATTAATTTATTGATCAAAATCTAAATCTAGAGTAATTAATTTAAATAAAATAATTTATTTTACCTTTTATATGAATGATAACATAACTAATTTTTAAAACTTTTCTCAAATAATAAAAACTCTATGCGTCGGGCTGGCGTTGGAGTTAAAATTTAAAAAATACAGGAAAGTAAAAAGCACTAGTGAAAAAAAGTGACACTTTCCGCACAGTTTGGCTGCTTGGAAAACAGCTCTTTTCGAGGACATGCATTGTAAAAGCTTTTTTTTATTTTGCAAAATAGTTTTTTATTTTGGGTTTGTTATCGCTTATATAATGTGATTTTTAGTTATTGAGATTTGGTAAGAGGGCATATGGTCTGTACAAAGTCCTTGAGAGGCTACACAAAAAAGGGCTTCTATTGGCGACGGTGCTGGTCGCAAAACTAGAATGTATTAATCACATGATCTTTCGATAGCGCTTGGCATTCCTATAATTCCAACGAAAGCGACACTATACAACATACAAGCACAAAATAGTAAGTATAGCGCGCCGCCGCTTACGTACTTTGTGATACAAGTGACATTGTATGAACATACAATGTCACTTGTCTAGAAGCTCTAGACAAGTGGCATTCGATGTCAGCGAAGGCGATAGTCGAAATGTCAAAAAGTAAGGGATTGATCACGTGATATTTCGGTATCGCTTGTCAATCCCATACTATTTTGCCTTTTTGACAATCGCTATCGCCACGCTTTCGATGATAGAGTGCGCGCAAGATAAGTCTGCGCGCGGCCAAAATCGGAACTAATGGTTTGTCATTTATGTCAGGTGTCAGGAGAGTGTGTTGTATTCCGTGTTTTTATTCGTTTCCGAAGTAAATAATCGCCATCATAATGCCAAAAGAAATTCAAAGTGCTGGCAGGGATGTTTTCTTGAAGTGAACAAGACAATAAAGGACTTACGGTACCGTTTTACAAAGATAGAGCCAGCGTTGCTTATTTGAAAGGTATCTTTTAGGGATACCATTATACTAAAATTGCCCTAAATGTTTGTACTACCGGTGCCTGACAGTATTGGTTTTTGGGTGGTACATAAATTTACCAGCGGGAGAGGACCGGCATCATGTAATATAATGAATCATTGTTATTTTGTTTGAGGCGTTTCTGAACGCACCGTCACACAAATAACTCAAGAGGGTTAAGTGGCAGCAGCTTCTTAAAAAAGATAGACCAAATGACAATGACCATCGCTAGACCAAATTTACCACTAAATATTCAATAAAATATTTACAATAACTTCATGAAGCTTTTTTCATCATATTCGATGCAAGTAGAAAGAGATAGTAATTAATTATGCTCAACTTAAATTACTTTAAGTTTCGAGTAATGAAAAATTACTATTGATTAAATGAAGGAAAAAATATCAGTTATGCTGGCAACATTAAGCACACCACACGTCGTGCGCAGATTTATCTTGCGCGCAGATTTATCTTGCGCGCTCTCTAAAGTGTCACTTATCTAGGACCATAGAGCCTCTGCCCCAAGTTGGATTGGCGGTGACGTTGAGAACTAGTTTTTCTTTTTTTTTATATTATCGTAAGCTACGCTTATTACATACAGTTTCATGCGTCAAATGTACTACAAAGACAAGTAAATTCACAAACTTGCAATAAATCGCTTCATCTTACAAATTGGACCATAGTCCACTTTTCACACAATATCGTCTGGCAGAACTTGCAGCAAGTTTCAGATGTCCCACTTTGTAAGCGTTATATTTGAAGCGGGCAACTAAAAAGTTTTCCACTACAGTTTTGTTCTTTTTCTGCATTTATTAATCTGAGACTGGCACGTCTCATTTTTAATCGAATTGCAGGTTTGGTTAGCAATTAAGGAAGATAAAACTCCACCAGCTATTCGACATTTTTTTTAAACCAGCTCCTAATGCAGTATTTATTTTCTCTGGAATAGAGCTCTTGCATCTATTAACTAGTTTTATTTGCTTCATTTCTTATTTTGTACCAGTTTAAATGAAATTATGTATGGAGGTAGTTTGAGAAGGGCATAGGCTGTTTTTTTTCATAAAACACGAACGGGGAGAAATGGGCTTGGGGCGTTAGTTTTGTAGCATTAATTTACCAACGGATGAACGTATGTCCGGGGCCCAGAATGTTTATGTATTAGCACTAAATTAAAGGACATACGACATAGTATGTAGCAGCGTCCTAAAATGTTGTACCCATGATTAACGGCATAATTAAGGAATGTCAATTCACTGTAGATAAATTCTATGAAAGAGCGGTATATTCAATTCGCAGCAAAACAAAACCTATTACTCTGTAGTTTATTTGTTTCTTTTAACCAACGTCTTCAATTAAATTAGATAATAGTTTTCACGTTAATGCTTCCTGTATCTATACAGGCTGAGTTTTCCAAGTGGGCGTGGATGTCAAAGGAGTCACGGGGCCGATTTAATTCTTGGTCTTGCCAAGGGTAATCGTGTCACCCAATTACTGGGTTTTGGCAGTCAGATAGACAATAGCTCCATGTAAAATACTGGAATTCAACTTTATCCGATAATTCATAATTAATTATAATTAATAATTCATAATTCATTTATTCACATATAAATAGAGTAATTACATACGTTGGTTTGTTATGTTACATCATTGAATCTTATATTCTATTTAGCCTATGTATGGCATGTGAAATTATTTATTCATGCAAAGATATATAAAAATCGTGGGTAATTAACAATAATAATTCAGTCCTATTGTCTCTGAAATTCGGCGTGCATAATGTCAATCAAATATTACTTGGTTAAATACAGTGCAATATAGATTATTAGTCAGTTATATTATAACGTTAAATAGTGTCATTTATATAATATATTATTTAACAGTCAAATAAAAATAGTAGGTTCGATGTCACACTTTTACACACAAACTCATCATTGCATGTACATATATTATTCTTGAAACCATTCATTTATAGAGTAAATCATTTTTTTTAGGAGTATCTCTTTAAGCACTTTTTTAAACTTTGGTAGAGGAAGATCTTGTATGATTGTTTGTAACCTATTATAAATTTTAACACACATAGCTGAACAATTTTTATTAAACACAGCAGTCTTTGGTACAAATTCTAACACCAGTCGCTGACCATGTCTTGAACTACGTGGGTATTTATTATCACGTGCATAAATGTCACAAGCTTTCACAAATAGGTTAGGATTAGATTTTACAAATACACAAATTTCAAAAATATACATGCTTGGTAAGGGTAATATTTTGAGTTTTTTAAAGTACGGTTTACAGGACTCATATGGAGGAATGCCAACAATGGCTCTTATGCAGCGTTTTTGAGATAAAAATGCCCGCTGGGAGTCTGTTGAGTTTCCCCATAATATCAACCCATATCGTAACACGGAAGCTACATAACCATGATATGCTAACAATACCGTATGTTGAGCTGATGTAGTTCTAAGTTTATTTAAAACATATACAAAAGAGTTAACTTTCTTGCAGACTTCATCAACATGTGCTTTCCAATCTAGGTACTTGTCCATGGTGAATCCTAGAAATCTTACATTGGTAGTTTCATTGATTTGTGTACCGTCATATGAGACATGCCTAGGAATGATCTTAGATCCACGGGTTTGAAATTGCATAAAAGTCGTCTTACTAATATTTACGTGTAAATTGTTCCTTACCAACCACCCTATAACCAAGTCTATAGTGTTATTAATTTCAATGTCAAAATCATTATTAATTAAATTGTCATTTGTCAATATGATAGATATGTCATCTGCGAATAATATACATTTATTGGTAATAATGTCAGGTAGGTCATTAATATAGATAATAAAAAGAGGCGGTCCGAGGATACTTCCTTGCGGAACGCCGTAACCATTAACAAGATACTTAGACCTCTCTTGTTTTACCATTGCATTTTGTTCACAAGATATTTCGACACATTGTTCACGATTGTCTAAGTATTGTTCTATCCATCCCAACGCTGGGCCTCTAATACCATAATTCTCCAATTTATCTAGAAGCAGGTCATGAGAAACGAAGTCAAATGCCTTTGACATGTCAAAAAATATCACCATTGTCTGCTTTTTCTTATCAACATTTACTAATATATTGTGCACTAGATCAAATGCGGCAAGTGTAGTTGATTTTCGTTTTTGAAAGCCATATTGTTCCTTTTTTATTATTTGAAACTTATCTATATACGATGATAATCTTCTATGCATGGCCTTTTCAAATATTTTAGAGATGATAGGAATTAGAGTTATGGGTCTATAGTTGCTCATTTCTGTTTTATCTCCTTTTTTATGCAATGGCTTTACTACTGATTTCTTTAATCGGCTAGGAAAACTCCCTTGCTCGAAGGATAAATTTATTAGGTATCCTAACACGGGAACAATACTAACGATGCTTTTTTTCAAAACGTTAGTTGTGATACTATCATAACCAACAGAACTGGTATTATTTAAGGACATAATTATATTTGCAACTTCAATGTCTTCTACTGGTGTGAGAAATATACTATTGTTTGTACGGTTTTTATTTGTGTTTTGCAAGTTACCATTATCGCTGTTTGATAGTTGTATTAAGTAGTTATTAAATTTGTTTGCTATTTCATACGGACTAGTTATCGTACCATTGTCAGTTTTTATATTCTCTACAAATTCTTGACGGGTATTACTTCCTGTATCATCGTTTATAACTTTCCAGGCCGCTTTGCAGACATTGTTTGATTTGGTTATAAAATTGTCATTGGTAATTCTTTGTGACTTTAATATACAGCGCCGCAACAAATTCGAATAAGTGTGATACGTAGCTTTATGATCTTTTGTTCGTTTGTGGTAAAATTTAAATCTTAGATGTCTTTTGGTTTTACAGCTAAGTCGTAATCCACTAGTAATCCACTTTATATCACGATACTTTGTGGTAATCATTTTTTTAATCAGTGGGAAACATAATTCAAAAAACAAACATAACTCATCATGAAAAATATTAAAGGCTAAATTCAGATTAGATTCTTTGTACACAGTATCAAATGTTAAGCTTTCCAAACTTTCCCGAAATTTCCGAATATTATCCTGACTAAAGTCTCTCCTCATTATATAATATTTTGACGACTGAAATATTTTGGTTTTTATTGTCAAGTCCAACATCTGTGCTGTGTCGTGATCGGATAGTCCCAGTTTCAATATTTTACCAGATGCTTTCTTATCGTTACTAATTACATGATCTATGCAGGTATTTAGTCTTGTTGGCTCATTAATATGTAATGTCAGATCATAATTTTGTATAATGTCATAAAAACAATTTACAGTTTTGCATTTCTTAAGTGTGTTAATATTAAAATCGCCTGCGAGTACAATCTTGTGTCTGCTGTATTTACTGTTAAACAATAATTTATATAATAGCGTGTCAAAATACTTCAAAAATAACTCAACATTTGATTGAGGTGTACGATAAATACATATTATTACAATCTTTAAAGTTGGCACCTCAATCCCGCAGCATTCGAAGACCATTTCCCGAGCAAATTTTTGTATAATATTTAATTCGTTGTACTTTATCCCGTTCATAACGTATATACAAGTACCACCTCGCTTTTTACCTCTACAATATATGGATGCTAGGTAATAACCATTAATTTTTGCATTTTTTATATCACTTTTTATTAAGAATGTTTCACTAAAACACAGTACATGCGGGATGATTTTTGTTATCTGTAAATTAGTGAGAGTAATTTCAAGAATATCTCTTTTGCATAATAATCCTGCTATATTCTGGTGAAAAATATGGAAAAACGAAGTAATGTTTTTATTAGGAACGAAAAAAAGTATTAGTATTTGGTTCGCTTACTAGTGTGGTTTTAGTATTTTTTACAAAATAATAGGGGATTGTGCCCTTTTTTGGTTTATTTTCCAATGATGCTCTAGAAGCTTGTAAACTCGTGTGTTTATCCTGCTGAGATTTTAATTGAAAATAATAGGGTATTGTCCCCTTCTTTGGAATATTAATTTGATATTTCTTTTCATAGTTTATGGTGGATACCGGCACCATAGTATGTACATTTTTAGGATTTTTACTATTATATGTCAAATATTTTTGCTTGTAGTCACTATAGTCAATTGCTAAATTAATTTGTTTACATAGTTTATTGAGGTCCACCTTGCCATAATAATCATAATTTGTGGTAATATTATCTCTCTCATACCCATTTCCTATACTTAAGTCTATAAATTCACAGTTTTTGAATTCCTTACAAAGTAATTTTAACATGTTATTCATCATTTTTTCGTTTAAATATTTACTACATAATATACTTGTTACAAAAACATGTCGATCTTCGAGAAGTTTTAAAACAGCTGATGTTTCTGTCATCACCTGTGTGGGATTTACGTCGTGTTCTCCTATGGACAATATAACTCGGTCTTCTTCTTTAATTTGAGAATGGCTTTCTTGAATTTCTTTGAGTATGTCTTTGGTTCTAGCCCCAGGCTTTATTAATCCACTTATAAAGTATTTTTTTATTTCTCCACTTAGTCTTGAGTTTATTAGCTGACTTGATAGTCCTCGGCATTGTTCTCCTCCAAATATGTGAATTTTATTTAAATTATCAGCACCCTTCTGATCAGTACTTCCTTGCTCTAATGTGTTTGTTTGCTCAACTGAAGTCTCATTAAAATCAGGCACCGGGTTCTCGGCTTTGTTTAAAACTTTGACTTCGACTTCATCAATTTCAAGTTCCGCAAATTTAGAATTGTCGACCAGCATTCGTCTTGATTTTCTTCGTTTAGACTGCATCTGGTTCTTGACATTTTGTGTAGGGGGGGTAGTACATATGTTTTTTAGAGAGTTTATTTGTCGTGTTTGAAGATTAACAAGATTTTTCAGTTGATTCAATTCTAAGTGAAGATTTTCGATTTCGTTATTTGCTATCTGTAACTGCTCAGATAGTAATTGGTTGTCAGTCTTAATTTTTTCTAGTAAATCTATGTCTTGGCCAGTAGATAAATCTAAACTTCTTGTGAGTGGTTCCGTTGTTGATGAATTGAGTGATGAACATATAGATTCTATTGATTTCGCTTTATGTAATCGCTTTGGTCGTATTGTGACATTCATTTTTGATTTATATGGTGTTTGGTCCATTATCGATATTTTGTTCAAATTCAATATTTATTTCTAATAATAATAATTAATTTGAAAAAATTTGTTAAAAAAAAGTCAGTGCAAACAAAATAAAAAAAGTCAAAAAGTGAAATTTGCGCAACTTGTTGATACTGGGACGCGAACTCGATGCTCCGCGATTCCAATCATATAAGTCAAGCTCATCGGCCGTTACGCCATACGGACATTACTAATATAAGGCGAAAAAGTCCATCACATGCGACTTCTATTTGTTTTGAAGCAAAGATGTTCGTTAAAGTGACTCAAGCAGAAAATATTTTTGCACAAAATCACAAGTCACTGTTGTTAATTTTTAGTCATTTAATGTTTATTTTAATCACTTTCACATCACTTGTGTTATGATTTTGTTCATGTCTGCACTTAGTTTTATCACGTCTCAAACTTTTTCACTTAGTTTAGTAACATAATGTTCCCATTGGTCTTGTGTTAAAGTTTGCTTTAGTATTTAATAGATAACAATGTCACTTAAACTTCAGAGGTATTAGAACGTTTTTATAAGTAGCAATGTTTTGAAAACAAACAATATCTATTTTTAAACAATAAAATAACACGGACTTAAAGTTGACGTTTCGCACGGTCTACCCGCAGTCCGATTAGACTGGAAGCTGAACCGAACTTGGGGAAATAATAGTTTTTTTTTGTTTGTCTTTGTTTTATGAATCGTATTTTAAAGGACACCAAATCAGGATTAAATAAAACACCTTTTAACAAAAAAATCAAACCGACTTCTAAAACAAAACACTACAAAGCGAATAATAACTTTCTTTTCGGAAGTCGGTGTCTTTGAAGCCTATTTTTTTCGTTATTGACACCGACTTCCGAAAAGAAAGTTACTTTTCGCTTTGTAGTGGATTGTTTTGGCAGTCGGTTTTTTTTTTGTTAAATATTTTTATTTTTCTCTTTTTACTTTTGGTACGTACCTTATTTTGAAGCTTATTTTGTTCGTTATTGACACCGATTTCCAAAAAGAAATTTATTTTTGCTTCCTAGCGTTTTGTTTTGGAAGTCGGTTTACTTTTTTTGTTGTTTATTTTTTTATTTTTAGTTTTGGTTGGTAGGTACCTTATATTACCATGAAAATCTTTTATACCCATAGGGCTTCTCATAACAATGCCAACAAACCTAAACACGACTGGGGTACTTTTTTTTATTACGGTGTCTACCTTCCGGCTTCATCATCAGATCAGTTCGATGGTAACATTTTCATAAAAACTGGGTTAAAACAGGAAAAAGTGTTTTATGGTGAGTATTTTACACAATATAAACTTTTGCTTTAATTTAATTTATTTCACATCTAAATTATGATTTAATAGTCAAACTTATATGTTGTCTTGTTTCTGGAGTAAAAAACAATAAAACTTCTTTCAACTTCCAATAAATAGGAATAGATAGCCTTGCGAGAAGTCTCTCATTCAATATCCTCCGTTAATTACCTAGATAATCAGTAATGAATTCCATCTAATTAGTATTCGACATATCGACGCAAAGTTAATTCCGACTATCACAAATACTGAGATTCCGTTGAACAGTAAATAAACTTTAATTTGAGGAACTCGTTGCTAAATAATAACAGCCGCACGGTTCGATCTTCAAGGTTAAGCAACGCTTGACGAGGTCAGTCCGTGGATGGGTGACCATTTCAACATACCGAGTTTCCTCCGTGCCTCGGAAAGCACGTTAAGCCGTTGGTCCCGGCTGTCATTTAAAGATCTTTGACAGTCGTTACGGGTAGTCAGAACCCTGAGATCTGACACCAGTCTTGAAATCTTGCCAAGGGGTATCGTGTTACCCAGTTACTGGGTTGTGGAGGTCAGATAGGCAGTCGCTCCATGTAAAAACACTGGTACTCAGCTGAATCCGGTAAGACTGGAAGCCGACCCCAACATAGTTGGGAAAAGGCTAAGCAGATGATGAGTAAATTAACTTTAATTTGGTTCAATATTGTGGTAAGCTTAGCTCCTGACAGCTAATTATTTTGTCACGCTCGTGTTAGCTCGATTATTGTTTAGTTATTTATGAGTAATTCAGTAGCCACGAATACTTATTTGTTTATGAGACTATATCTTATAAATATTATACATGTGAAAGTTGTGATGCATGGATGGATTTTTGATACTTAATTACAAGAGAACAGCTGAAAGGTTCTAGATAAATTTTGGCACATAGATAGATTACAGTTTGGAATAGCACATAGGCTTCTTTTTATCTCGGTGCAATGTTCCCTTGGGATGAAAAATACTTTTCACGCGGGTGAAGCCGCTGGCAGTAGCCAGTTAGGCGTACTAAATCTAACTACGCACTGCGGATAAAATTCGCGCGGATTTAACCCGCGACGCGGTGCGGTGGTTTCTGTGGCAAAACACGGATTTCTAGTGGTATTATTTTCGCCCGATTTTTGTACCGCAATACGTGCAGCTTCATACAATACCATAGGTCGCAGAACAGGCGGACAAAAATCGCGCGAATAAAAACCGCAGTGTCCAAGCCTTAAACTATTAAGGCACGACGAAATGTACTTTAATCAATGGTGCTTGATCACATATGAATCTTCTATAGCCATGAAGAAGAAATAGCCGCAAGCAATTAACTCGTACTGTCTAAGAGTGTCTATGGAGTTTTAAGCACTATCTACATATAAATCTACCTGACCGACCACTTGATAATTCAGTTGTGCCATAAATGGTTTAATTAAAATAATTAAATTTTAAGTTAATGTATTTAATCTTTAACAACTCTTTGTATCTTTATTTAATAATAAAGTACGTATCAATTATTTATTTTAGGAGCCTTTTTGGTCTCGCACGGGGTTTTAATTTTTTATTATTGTTTTATTTTATGCATATTTCTCGTGTCTCCTGTGCGGGTCACAAATAAATAGTTTTTCTTTCTTTTTATTTATTATGTTCTTTATTGTAAATTATGTGCTTTTATTATGTACTTTATTGTAAAGTTGTTCTCTCGACCTCTGTGACCCCCCTACAGAAGCTTCGCGACCCACTAGGGGTTCGCGACCCACAGGTTGAAAAATACTCTAGGCGATCTCTTATAGACAACCTTTGGATGAACTAACCCATATGTAGAACCCTAACTAACAAAGGCAAAAACAATATTTTTTAACCTACATGATTGAAACAAAGCCCTACAGCACTTTGTTGCGAGGAGAAATATCGGCTTATGTTGAACATAAGGCACGTATGATGGATGTAGGATGAAAATGAGAAACCAATTATGCCTATTTTGTTGAATAGAGTTTTACAAAAGATTTATATATTTTTTTTATTATTCATTTATTTCACCAAAAGTAATACAACAAATTACATAAAGTATTACAGGCCAATACTTAAAATTATTCAACATGAGAGCATCTGTAGGCGAAGTAGTACGTGGCCTGTATCTCGGCATACAGCGCAATACATCAAAATAATCGAGAAAATATTTAATTTACTTTTATTAGCAAAGTATAAATTTTTGATCCATTAAGTAACAAATGACTGTCGTTGAATAGTGAAAACGAAAAGCATTACCATCAATTGTATGCTATTACGCCGATATTTATCTATTCCAAAAAAATCCATTCTTCCCTACATAATTTCATAAAACATTTATTGGAATATTTAATTCCAATAAATATTTATTGGAATTCATAAAACATTTATTGGAATTAAATATTCCAATAAATGTTTTATGAAATTATGTAGGGAAGAATGGGTTTTTTTATTATGTAGGGAAAGTATGTACATTACTATTTATAAATACACGATAAAACCAATGAAACTAAAAATGCACAAAAAAAATATCATCGATTTTTTAATCACATATATTTAATCAATCTGCCTAGCTTTTGCCCAACTTTGTCGTAGTCGGCTTCCAGTCTAACTGGATTTAGCTGAGTACAATTGTTTTACATGGAGCGACTGCCTATCTGACCTCCACAACCCAGTAACTAGGTAACACGGTACCCCTTGGCTAGACTGGTGTCAGATCTCAAGCTTCTGACTACTCGTAACGACTGTCAAAGATTTTCAAATGACATCCAGGACCAACGCCTTAACGTGCTTTCCGAGGCACGGAGGAAACCCGGTATGTTGAAAATGGTCACCCATCTACGGACCGACCTCGTCAAGCGTTGCTTAACCTTGATGATATCCACGAGCTCCTCTCCTATCTATATTTATTAAGTTTACTACATAAATGAAGTCCTCATCTAGCCACGAAATGAAACTGTTAACCCAAAAATGCTGACCGCGGTCGAATTCAACCCCGACCACAAATTATACCACAATGTTTCTATAATTATGACAGCAAAATTGTCCATTCAACAGATTCATAGGGCAATGAAATGCCAGAAGGGAAATAATCCTGCAATGATATGTTTATCAAATGTTATTAGATGGCCATCATTGCTGGGTTTTGGACCCATGCCAGCAAATGTTGCATTGTTGATAATATGTGCTAAAGAAGATATGGACCGTAAAGTTTTGTTTTTTATTATGCTTGAATATTCAAATTTGTTAGTTGCGAATGGTAGTTCTATAATTTTCGTTGGGAACGAGAAAATAATTTGTGGAAGTAATGTTTTGTTTTGTATTTCTTCGGATTGTAGTCTGGGTAATGTTTAATACTATTTTTATAGCTTGTATGCACTGTGAATAGTTTCCGATGATAAATTGTTAGGATACTGTAAAAAAAGAAATAGCAAAGCCAAGTACTCGTAACCAGCGTACATTTATGACCAGTAGTATGAAAGTAGATCGTAGCAGGCGGCGTTCGGCTTAAAAAATAGGCTTAAAAATATAACTTAAAAACTAAAATAACCGAATTTCAAATAAAAACACTACAAAATGAAAAATAACTTAAATTTCGGCAGTCGGAGCTTCTGGTTTCGTTTCTTCGTTTTTTGTCACCGACTAAACGGAGTAATCGCTGAACATAAATATAAAATCCTACACATACAAAAGTCGAAAAATTAACCTTTTTGGAAAGTCGGATAAATAAACTATTCATTCAAAAATATTTTTTTGAACAAGCTTTTTCGTATTCTTCTCAGCAAACCCTTTCATTTGATACCCATATCATGGCAGTGCACAAAAAAAAAACACGGGCCGCCATATTGGATTTAGAATGACGTCACTTAGCTAACCATGCACTGTCATCCAAACTAACGTGTAGGTATGCAAAATTTAATCTTAATCGGTGGAGGATAACTGCATCAAAATTCAGTTGCAAGATTTCATCCGAACACACGTACATACATACATACATTGCAAGTTAAATAAAAGCTTGTAAAATAGATAGTGGTTATAGAGTTATAACCGCGCTAATCGTAAACAAATAAACAGAGACGCTGCCTTTAATTGTTTCGTAGCAATTGCACCACAATTACTTAAAATTATCAAATCAAATACTCCGATTACCTACCATCATAAAAATCGAAACCTACTTCGAATCCCACCAACTACTTATCCCACTTACCACTAACACCAACACCATGACACCCAAATATTTTGCCGTATCACCAACCGAACAAAAACGGGTCACTCGCCCAACCAACAGTGTTGCCAACATTGTAAATGATTGATCGCGTCATGCCGGAAAACATCAGCGACTGGCAAGGTATTCAAATTACCGGGGCGCCACTTATAGAAATATCAAATGTTTCTTCCGGGACTTTAAATATTGTTGTGTTGAGTAATTACGAGTAGGGTTGGATTGAATGGGAATTCAGACATTGAAGTAATGCGAGAGCAATAACATTAATGTTATTTTACAATGCATTTCCTCGAAAAAAGCGGTTTTCCAAGCAGCCAAACTGTGCAGAAAGTGTCACTTTTTTTCACTAGTGCTTTTTACTTTCCTGTATTTTTTTAATTTTTAACTCCAACGTCAGCCCGACGCATAGAGTTTTTATTATTTGAGAAAAGTTTTAAAAATTAGTTATGTACAGATTATCATTCATATAAAAGGTAAAATAAAACTAATACTTTATTTTAGGCGTTTTTAATTACTCTAGATTTAGATTTTGATCAATGAATTAATTTTAAATATTCATTAACTATGATTGGCAGAACGTATATTTTGCTCGTGCCTTATTGCGTTACGATGTGACAGCTATTCGCACATGCGCAGTAGATATGCCCGAGGAACTATTAGTTAATTTGTGGATATGCTGAACGCGCTTGAATAAGCCCGCGCTTTAATTAATTTTCATTTTATTAATTTATTTATTTCCTCGCACAATGCATAATAAAATGTTGTATGATACACGTACATAAGATGGTTTCCGACTTGTGTCGATTTATCCACTCATCGGAAATCACCAACCTTCCGCACTTGTAGCATAAATAACTATAATAACATCAAAGTAATTATTTTGTTACACGCAGCTGCATAAGGGGAATCGCCAACTCAGCACTCAAAACTTTTATTATAGAACCATACGCTGCAAATTTAACGAACGACGGAAACGTCGAGCTGTGATAGCACTTCGCACGGACCTAGTTTAGCCAATTATTGTAACTCTGTAAAATTCCATTCCATATTCTCACTTCGAATAGGCACTTAGGCTAATTTTAGCGATAATTAATGTAATTCTTTTATTTTAAAATAAATTAAGTAAAAAAAAAATTGTATTTTTTTTTAATCCTCCGATTGCTGCTAACGTACATACATACATAAACTCACGCCTTTTTCCCATGGGAGTAGGCAGAAACTACAGAACGCCACCTGCTACGATCCTTACATACTTCTTTTGCTTCACACACATTCATACACTAGTCACACACACACGCCCACACGGGGCTACGCGGGTGGCTCGCCGGTTAGCTGCTAACGTAATTATGTCAAATTAACGCTTATTTGATAGAGGGCGAATATGGCTCTGAATAAAGTATTACGAGTTAAAAACGTATCAAATCCTACTTATATGGCAAAATTTGACAGATTTTCAGACTACATGTTTTACATGGAGCGACTGCCTATCTGAACTCCACAACCCAGTAACTGGGTAACACGTTACCCCTTGGCTAGACTGGTGTCAGATCTCAAGCTTCTGACTACCAGTAACGACTGTCAAAGATCTTCAAATGACAGCCGGGACCAACGGCTTGACGTGCTTGCCAAGGCACGGAGGAAACTCGGTATGTTAAAATGGTCACCCATCCACGGTCCGACCTCGTCAAGCGTTGCTTAACCTTGATGATCGATCAGTGTGGCTGTTATTATTTAGTCACGAGCTCCTCCTGAACATATAATATTCTCTCGTTCTCTCCTTTTTGGGAAGTCGGTTAGTAAAACACGAATATATATTATTCAATTTTGATTATTCAAGCTTGCACGTGCTTTATCTAAGCATTAACTATACCCCAAGATGGATACGAGCATCCTATCTTAGCCAAAGTACGTACCAAGCTAAGTAAGGTTAGTTAATCCCGCCTGAGATTTGAATTCAATCTTAATTTATGCTGTTCTCAAAAAATAAAAGGCCCGTTTTGACAGCTATAAAAATACTTAATAATAATTAAACTTGATGCTTGCGAATGATACTCGTTCTTATAGTATTGGTAACATAGTAATACATTAATTAGGGTTATGAATTTGATTTTTCAATTTCTTACGTAGAAAGTTATCGCAGCATCTAAAATGAGAAACTTCAACGGACACCTTAGATTGTGAAGACTTTAGTATACCAAAAACATACCAGTCTCTGCTGCACCGATTGTTGTAATCCTCGTTTATCTAGTCAGATAGTTCTTCGAACGTCTTTCTCTTACCTGGAAATAAACAAAGAGCAAGATATTAAAATCTGAAACATTTCGTAAACTTCAATACTAAAGATCAAACTGGCAGATTTCAAACAATAGCGAAGGGGCGATGAAACAATTGTCTGCCAGAGCTACCGGTTGGAGATTGTGATTTCCGCACTGGCAATTTAATTGTAAGGCCTACTGATATTGATCCGGTTCGCAGTATTAATGTATAAAAAAATTCTGTCTGAAAAATAACCACAGAGAATATTTTTTTTGTCAACGTAATAAAACAAAATAATATTTCAGCCAGCGGCTTAGCTACTATAAAAGTTGAAAATATCCAGGGAACGTACTAACGGATGGTAGAATCACTTTAATAGATCCGGCCTTAGCTGTCCCCCCAGCGACGCCCTGAGCCGAGGTCCGACCCCAACTGGGGTAGCCCTCAGCGTTGTCGCTTAGGTTTAGATTTAAAGCCTGGCCGGAGGCTAAGAGATTAGTCTCCACAGGGAAGCCCGGTTAAGCATATGTCGGTCATTTTGACTGTTTGCGAGACGCCACGTAGAAAAAAAAAAAAAAAGAAAAAAAAATGGAACGTACTACAGGGATAAAAATTATTCTTTGTCCTAATCCAAATCATGGTCTACCCAAAGCATGGTTTCAGAGTGTGTAGGTTACCTTCAGGCAAGCTTGTTTCATCGGCAATCACATTATCGTTTGCCATTAGGTGAGATGGTAGTCAAATACGAGCCTGCCTTCATTAAATAAGTTGTTAAATATTAAGTTTTTCAGAACTTAAATTGTAATATCGTACAAAACTAAGCGTTTCACTCAGTTTACCAAATAAAAATCATACCTTCACTTTTTGCCAGGCGTATATATATATCCCAGCTTTTAGGAGACTAACACTGAACCAATATCAAACGCAAATATCCGAATACTCAAACGACTTTAGTTACTAAAACCCATTTTGATAATATCGACTAGTTATATATAGTACGAGATCCCACCGATAAAATCTGCAGTCGTTATGTTTTAGATTAAACTTATTTTTCATGAAAGGTACTTGATAGAAGGATAAATTACAGCAGTGTTGACTAGCAATATCTACCGCAAATAGGTATTTTTTTTAAACTACACTATACAAGACATTTCTCCCATGTAAAATATCTAGCTAGATATTTTCAGACAACCCTACAGCAATCAATTCTTCTCTAAAAAAGATAAGATAGAATTATTATTATTATTGATTATTCATGAAAGTCAAGTTTTATCAAAAACAAAAAATGTATCTGCAGAAAAATAAGTTAAAAAAAAGGAAAAAAGAAAGAAAAAAAGGAAAGGAGGAAAAAAGAAAGAAAAAAAAAGAAAAGGTAAAAAAAGAGAAAAATAAAAAGAGAGAAAGAAAAAAAAGAGAAAGAGAAAGTTTATCCGTGATCATGATGCTTGCACCAGCACCGAAATATCGGAAACTCGCAACAAACAGTAAACATAGTAAATAGCCCGCTCCTAATGTTAATGTTAGTGACCATGACAGTTTAAAAACTTATATATCTGCAGATTTTAGCAGTGGGATCTTAGACTATTAGTAAAAAAACTTCGGTTCATTTTCATATTTCCACTGTTCCGAATTGCCACTAAAACGCGGTATTTATGTTCCGGTCCAATTAGACCCGATGCGGTCTATTGGCGTAATATCGGTATAGTGCAGTGCTACAGGGCAGTCGAAGTGAATGGGATGATTCTGTTTTTTTTTTTTTTATTATTGTGAAAGGAGGTAAGTTTATCAGTTGGGTGGAGAAGGTATTCGGCGATCAAGAAATGAATCATGAGACATATGATGCCCAAATTAGCAATTAGTAGCAGTAGCCCTGTGACTATAAGTAAGAGAAATAATATACAAGTAAAATATAAAAAAATATAAAATTCCCCGGTACCATATCTTGCACAAACACCCCGATTCAAACAGTAAAACGCCCTTATTGTTTGAAAGGCTGAATCAATTTTCCACTCCCGATAGTAACTAAATCAAACTAAAAAAAACTAAATCAAAATCGGTTCATCTGTTTAGGAGCTATGATGCCACAGACAGATACACAAACACACAGGCACACCCCTTTTTCCGCCTTGGGTTAAAAATACTTAAATAGAAACAATGAATAACACAGGTTATACCAATATTATATACTAGCTTCTACCCACGAGGACTTCGTACTTATCCTGGTAATATTATATATGAAAATTTGAATATTTTTGTTAGTATCACGCACAATTGGCTGATCGCTATTGGATAAAATCTTGCACACATATAGTTTATCAACTGGATTGTTATCTGTAAAAAAATATATAATGTTGGTTAAAAGTTATAGACCGATTTAAAAAAAAACATACCCATAATGAAACGCATATCGATACCAGAAGTATCAATTAATGTAAGGGACAAGCCCAGGTTTTTCAGGAGAGCCAAAAAACTTTTTTTTTTTAACATACATACATACATAAACTCACGCCTTTTTCCCATGGGGGTGAGCAGAAACTACAGAACGCCAACTGCTACGATCCTTACTTACTTCTTTTGCTTCACACACATTCATACATCTAGTCATACACACACGCCGGTTATGGGTACTGCGCACTTGCCCTTTCTGAAGAACAACACCTATTAGGTCTATGTATGTCTTTCTAGGGCATCCCCTCCCGGCGTTTCCATTCACGTCTGCCTTGTAAATACCTTTCGTTAGTTGCCTTTCATTCATCCTCTCAACATGGCCCAACCATCTTAACATACTCATTTCAATTTTAGTCACTACGTCATCTTATTTTAAACTACAACGTTGTCTTATTACCTCATTCCTCAATCTATCATTTAAACCACACACACTCCGAAAAGAGCGAATTTCTACTGCATTAATCCTACTTTCATGTCTTTTTTGCCATACCCAACCTTCACTTCCATACGTAAGTGTCGGCACCAGCACGCTGTTATTCTAAAATATAGCGTCGAAAAACTCCTCCACAACGTTGTCCCTGGTATTGTGCCCAAAAGACTGGCAGCATTGCCACGTTGTATAGCTATGCTTATCCTCTGACCAAGGTAAAAGCCAGCCCTTGGGTCACGCGAAGTGGCAACAAGGCGTTTAAACATCTTCAAATAATGCGTGAGCACTCCACCAAGACCCCACGGACCGGCGGACCATGAGTTTCAACCCCAAACGGCTCGACAATATAACTTCACTTTAATATAATATAGCAAGTAAAATAATTACTATTTAAGGTCGGGTTTCCACTCAACTAATTCATCATTCAAATGGATGAAATGTGTAACAAAATGTGAAACGTGGTGAGATGGTAACTCTAAGAGAAATAGTTGATCAATCAATCTGCCTAGCCTTTTCCTAACTATATTGGGGTGCTGACCCCAATATAGTTAGGAAAAGGCTGAAAGCTGTTCCAGGCTTACCGGATTCAGCTGAGTACTAGTGTTTTACATGAAGCGACTGCCTATCTGACCTCCACAACCCAGTAACGGGGTAACACGGTACTCCTTGACAAGACTGGTGTCAGATCTCAAGCTTCTGACTACCCGTAACGACTGTCAAAGATCTTCAAATGACAGCCGGGACTAACGGCTTAACGTGCTTTCCGAGGCACGGAGGAAACTCGGTATGTCGAAATGGTCACCCATCCACCGACCGACCTCGTCAAGCGTTGCTTAACCTTGATGATCGACCAGTGCGGCTGTTATTATTTAGCCACGAGCTATCTCTAACAGAAATAGTTGATTCAAATAGTTAGGTATAGCGACTCGGTATTGAATACCAAGGAAAAGGTCACAGGACCCGTCGAATAATGTGTTGAGACCACAAGCGTATACGCAAACATTCTCGTCCAATTAAATTATAATATGATATTACTTAATGATCGTGACGCATCTATATTAATCTATACTTAAAATATTATAAAGAGGTAAAGCTTGTGTGGTTGTAGGGGGTAATCTCTGGATCTACTGAACTGATTCAGATAAAATTTGGCATAGTGATAGTTTGAGACCCTGGAAGGACATGGGATAGTATTCCCTTGGGATGATAAAACACTTTTTACGAAGCCGTGGGCACTAGCTAATCTATACCAATATTATAAAGAGGTTAAATTTTTTTGTTTGTTTTTTTGTACCGAATAGGCTCCGGAACTACTGGACCGATTTAAAAAATTCTTTCACCAATGGAAAGCTACATTATTCCCGAGTAACATAGGCTATAAATTTGACGGGAGCGAAGCCGCGGGGGTCAGCTAGTATGAAATAAATAAAATTATAGGTGTTCAATACAAACTACAAAAAATAAATAAAATTATAGGTGTTCAATACGGGTGCGCCAAAGTTCACCTAAATTTTTAACTCCGATTATTGGAAAGCCGAAAATGTTCTTCCTAACATTTTTCATCCTAACAATCACAATTCCTAACTACTCTGTCTCTAATGTTCATAATTCCGAAGCATTCAACTTCATAATGTCAGTAGCAATAAACATTTATTATACTTTTATTTGTTTTCCTATATTTTCTCAACATAACTATCTTTTACACTATTATTCAAAGTCATATCTTTTTTGTTTAGATTTATTTTTATTCATAATAATCAGTATTATATACATTAATTTTACGTGACATTATTTTCACATAACTTTAATTTTATTTATAGCGGTGTGTACCAGCAAAGATATCCATAGGTTAGGTTAGAACTGTGACCAACTACGAACTGCCTCGAAATTGGTCGCGAAATTTTTCTAAGTATTCTTTTCTTAGTGCCCCCAAGACGACACTCTGACCTGAATTTCATTCGTTTAAGACAAAAATCAGTGAAACGTCCTTTAACCATTCTAAACAGTTGATTTTTTAGACATTAGACATAGACCCACATATATTTTTTATTACACTTGGTAAATGTTTTTTTCTGAATATGAGTGAAAATATTATGGTAATTATGTTTAGGGATAAAAGCGTTATGATAAAAGACAGTAGGAGTTTAAATATATTTACATTAATGATATTATTAATTAAAATTTTCGGAAACATGAGTGTTATGAACATCGCCGGTAGCACTACAAATAGTATGAATGAAAACATTAGGATGTAAAATTTTAGGAAGAGTGATCATTCGGATTACAAATCATTAGGAAGAACAATTTCGGGTCAAGAACTTTAGGTGAGCCAATATGGACCCGTTCAATACAAACTACAAAAAATAAATAAAATTATAGGTGTTCAATACAAACAACAAAAAATAAATAACTAAGTAAGTATGATAGTAAGTAACACTAGCACTAGTATTATAGAGGCATATGGAACAGGGTGGATAGACCTGAAACCTTCTTTCTAAACGGAGGATCCTCCGACCAGACGGGTGTTGTACCTGGTGTGGGCAACTGCTCGATGGTTGGTTATTGGTTGTATAATGTTAAAACCATTGGAAGAACTGAGATAGCGTACTTGGAACTTGTGTGACGCTTTTGCCGCTCTTTTTCGTCGTCATCATCAACAGCCTATAGCAGTCCACTGCTGGTCATAGGCCTCTCCAATTGCACCTCATTTGCTTCGATTTTCGGTAACTCTCATACAGCTACTAACAGCAATCATGTGAAGACCGTCGTTCCACCTAGCCTGAGGGCGTCCTAACTTACGTTTACCAGTTCGCGGTCTCCACTCATCAACTTGTCTACCACAACGGTCATCGGTTCTACGGCTAATATGGCTGGCCCATTGCGACTTTAGCTTGCTTATTCTCTGAGCTATGTCGACCACTTTTGTTCTCTGTCAGATCACCATGTTCCGGATTCAATCCCTCAGAGTGATTCCAAACATGGCCCTCTCCATAGCTCGCTGAGCGATCTTGAGCTGATGGACCAGCCGTACCGTAAGAGACCACGTCTTGGCCCCGCATGTCATAACAAATTCAAATTAAATTTAATGCATCCATAATGAACACAACAACAGGCAGCAACAGGCAACAGCAACAGGCTGTAACAGGCAGGATGCACTGATTTAACAATCTAGTCTTTAGGCTCTGTGGAATGTGACGAGAAGCCAGCCCAGCTGTATTCGTCTGCTAACCTCTCTATCCTGTTTTTACCAAACTGCAGAGTTTGCCTGAGGTAAACGTATTCTTGAACAACCTTGATCCTTGTCTTGTTCGTAATTCCTTTCAAATCTATAGTCATAATATAGTCTATTGTCGATTTTCTAAAGATCAACACGTTTGAGATATCTGTACCCTTATTTATAAAAATATCGACGCTTTTAGCAGATGAAAATTTCAAATTTAAATTTATAATCAGCTAAACAGCTCAGAGTTTTTGGGGTGAAAATTTATTTAGCCACGTTGAGCGATTTTCAGTAGAGGCAAAACTTGTTGATTCGCGTCACCGACAAGCTAATGTGTCGTTTTAGGTTCTCACTTCTGTCGGCAGTCGATGACTGCCTATTTTTTTATAGACAAGGTTCGGACTATCAACCCCTTAACTGTCGATATTGCCGAATCGGATTAAAACAATGGTAATTTCTATTGTGTCTGCTAAATGACAGATTGAGGGCTATTTGGTGTTTCTTTGTCTATATAGCTCCAGGATACAATGAACGTATCTTAGTTTAAATATCGTGATACTACAAAATACTATGTACTGTGTGTATGTAAGTTATACCCGAAAAGGATATTAACACATAATACCTTGACAATACACCTGAATTCTCAGAATAGGGGCCAAATTGCATAACACCCGTGTTTTACCAGAACGTTACAGCTGCATCGCTATTCATCCATATTCCAAAGTTCATAGGAAAGTACCACACCAATCCACTCTTTGAAAACTACAGAGTTTCCAGAAATATATAAATACACAGTACTAGTGTTGGACCAACTAGTTGCCTTTTTTATAAGAAGCGTCTCGCAGATCAATCAGAGTGATTGGCTACTGCTTAACCGGGCTATCCTGAGGATACTAATCTATATAGCCTCCAGCCAGGCATAACATTCTAAATCTAAGCGACTACCTTGAAGGTTACCCCAGTTGGGGTCGAACCTCGGCTTGGGGCGTCGCTGAGGGCAGCGATGGCTGGATCTAGATAAGTGATTTTACCGTTAGTACCGTTCAGAAACTATCTACGTGGAGAGGAATGGATAAGAAACTCCTTTTATATCTAATAATTTAACTAATGCTCAGCTAATCGCGGACTGGCGGGAATTTATTGAAAGAACACGCGATGGGCCTCGACGGCGAGGACGGAACGAGTCGTTTTGTATTTTAAGTATGTTACGACGGCTCTTAAGGAGCAGAGTGGAGGGTTCATGGGGGTCAAAGAATATTCCTTAGTAGGCGAAATCATAGGACTTTGAAGATTACGCCTTAATTGTGGATATACCAATTAGTTGCCGGAAAATCCTGCTTTATATACTACTTGTATTATTATAAACGTGTGTAAGCTTTTGAGGATGAGCGGATGATTGATGTTTGTTACTCTTTGATGCCAAAACTAATAAACAAATTTTGATGAAACTTTACAGTTATTTATTTTGCTTATACATCAGAATAACACATAGGCGTTGTGTAATTTGTACAAGATGAAGCCGCGGGTGGCAGCTAGAAGGAAATTAAAGAAATGAGGCCCTAGTCGTTGCTGTGTGTGTGTAAAATGATCAAATTATTCTTACAATAACAGTGCGTAGTACAAACCTATACTGTGTAATTATTGATTCAAAGAAAATTAAAAAAATAACGCCGACTATTTGGGAAAGCCGACTATCCGACTACATCTTTCGACTTGTCGCCATTTGAGCATCGGCTATACGTAGTTTACGATAGTGAGCCCATCTCTACACGGTACCAAGCAATATAAGCACGGTAAATATATTAAACCCATCAAAAGGTCGCGGGTCAAGCTCGACCTATTGATCTATAGGGGAAATTTGACACACTGCCCACGCAAATTTTCAGTTTGTTTCGTCACATCATTTATTGAAAGTTTCCGTGGAAACGTATTCGTATTCGGTTCTAGCTTAGGAAAACAATGGACAAAGCGAAAGTTTTAGCAATCAGCAGATCAATTACGTAATTGCTTTTTTTTCACAATACTCGGGATTTCGAAGAAACTGCCTCATGCATTGCAAATGGACGAAATGTTTAACTAAATTTGAAATGTGGTCACTGTACCAGAAATATTTGACACAACCAATTTAATAGCAAATCGGTATTGAATTCCAAGGCAAAGGTCACAGGACCCGTCGAACTATGTGGTGAGACCACAAGCCTACGCAAACATTCTCGTCCAATGAAATTATAATATGACTTGAATGAGACTTCCAAGTTGATTGAGTGAGTCCGGTCTGCGGTCCGACGACTGACGAAACACGAAGTTTGCCGAAGGACATTAAGAAAATAGTTGTACTGTACTTTCAGGATAAACAGGATCCGCTTTCCAAATCATCATCATCATCAGCCTTTTCATGTTCCCACTGCTGGGACACCGACCTCCTCTCTGTGAAAGGGAATGGGCTTTAATCCACTACGCGGGCCCAGTGCGGATTGGTGGATGACACATGTCTTCGAATTTTTGGTACTAGGACATCAAAGTATCCTCACGATGTTTTTCTTCACCGTTTTGAGAGCAGTGGTGATAAACTTACACAAAGTAAAGTGCCTGCCTGGGTTCGAACCAACGGCCTATAAATTATAAGTCGCGGCCGTTACCACTGAGCCACCACTGCTCCACAAAACACTAATTTCTAAATCTAGGTCTACTTATTTTCGAACTATTTTAGCTGCTAAGGTGTGATTGATAACAAACACACAAATAATAATAAATTCGATGAGGCCTAGTTTATACATACATTATGAGTTAATTAGTTCCAAGAAATATGTGTACTCAAAGGATATATAAAGAGGGATATTAAAGAAACCTCTGAGAAACGGCTTGTTCATAATAATACTGATTTCCCCTGCATGAACTGATTTGCGTGAACCGTGCACTTACTTACAGTGTCTCAAGATGAAAGTCTATGACCAGTGTGTGTTGCCAGTGATTACTTACGGTACAGAGACGTGGTCGCTCACAATGGGACTCATCAAAAGGCTTAAAGTCACCTAAAGGCCAATGGAAAGAGCTATGCTCGGCGTTTCCTTGCGTGATCGAATCAGAAACCAGAGAACCAAGGTTATAGACATGGCCCGAACAATTGCCAAACTTAAGTGGCAGTGGGCAGGGCACATTGCACGCAGAACTGTTGTGGCTTTTGGCGCTGAAACGTTCTGGAATGGCGACCGCGTGACGGAATACGCAGCGCTGGTAGGCCTCCCTCTAGGAAGAGCGATGACCTGGTCAAGGCCGCGGGAATCCGGTGGATGCAAAACGCACAGGACCAATCAGTGTGGTGACGCTTGCGGGAGGCCTATGTGCAACAGTGGATCCATCTCGCCTTTATTCCTCAAATTGTTATCAGGTAGATTAGTATCTGTCATACAGGTCTCGAACCCAGTATAAGACTATATTAGACCAGCTCTCAAAAAGATTTGAATCTGCCTGTAACCTAGATACTATTTATTCACCGAAATTTTACCTTTTTGAGAGAAATAAATTAATATTATTTCTATTGTTTTTTTATTTTGAGATTCTCGGGACACTAGGGTCCCGGACGTTTGAAAGGCGTACCAGGGGCCGAAAACAACTCGCAGAGGCGATTTATTCTAATAAATCGTCAAATGATTAACTTTCCAACACTTTTGACCGTTTGTGAGGCTAACAATTGATGAAAAAAACTTTTTACAAAAAATACAACTGACTGCCAAATAAAAACACTACAAAGTGAAAAATGACTAACTGTGTGTGTTTTCGTTCCTTTGTTTTTTGACACCGACTTCCGAAATTGAAGTTATTTTTCACTTTGTAGTGTTTTTATTTGGAAGTCGGTTGTATTTTTTGTAAAAAAATATTTTTGTTTTTCACTTTTTAGTTGTGGTACATAATGGACCAGTTATATAGGCTTGGTACCAATAATGCCCAAAGTGAAGCCAGAATAGATAAACCCAATAACATGAAACTTAAACAAAACCGGTGGAATAAGTGTATACCAAGGTGAACTGTTTACATCTGCGTACCCCTTTAGAGCGTACTAGTGTGATGTTATGTTATGAAATGGTGTAAACAATAAACAGAAATGCGATTGCAGCTATCCCGAGTGATTTGCCGTCATTTATTAAAGAGTTCTGATGTATATCTCCAAAGTTCTTCATCAGATCTTGATGGAAAATAAATGGGACCACATGACAAGCACCAGCTTTCAAATAAAAAAAGAATCATCAAAATCGGTTCACCCAGAAACAAGTTCTGTGGTAAAAAACCTAAAAAAATAAACCGTCGAATTGATAACCTCTTCCTTTTTGGGGAGTAGGTTAAAAAGAAATTTGGTTGACTTAACTACAGATTAAAAACCGGCCAAGTGCGGTTCCGTACTTGGTAAATTGCGGTTTACGATTTATGATGTATTAAAAAAAAACTACCTACTAGATCTCGTTCAAACCAATTTTCGGTGGTAGTTTACATGGTAATGTTCATCATATATTTTTTTTAGTTTTATCATTCTCTTATTTTAGAAGTTACAGGGGGGAGGACACACATTTTACCACTTTGGAAGTGTCTCTCGCGCAAACTATTCAGTTTAGAAAAAAAATATATTTAAAACCTCAATATCATTTTTGAAGACCTATCCATAGATACCCCACACGTATGGGTTTGATGGAAAAACAATGTTTAGTTTCAGTTTCAAGTATGGGGACCCCCAAAATTTATTGTTTTTTTTTATATTTTTGAGTGAAAATCTTAATGCGGTTCACAGAATACATCTATTCACCAAGTTTCAACAGCATAGTTCTTATAGTTTCGGAAAAAAAGTGGCTGTGACATACGGACGCACAGACAGAAAGACATGACGAATCTATAAGGGTTCCGTTTTTTGCCATTTGGCTACGGAACCCTAAAAAGAATCATCAAAATCGGTTCACCCAGAAACAAGTTCAACAAACATAAAAAACCGGCTAAGTGCGAGTCGGACTCGCGCACGAAGGGTCCCGTAGCATTATCGCAGAAAACGGCACAAAAATCACGTTTGTTGTATGGGAGCCCCTCTTAAATATTAATTTTATTCTGTTTTTAGTATTTGTTGTTATAGCGGCAACAGAAATACATCATCTGTGAAAATTTCAACTGTCTAGCTATAACGGTTCATGAGATACAGCCTGGTGACAGACAGACAGACAGACAGACAGACGGACCGCGGAGTCTTAGTAATAGGGTCCCGTTTTTACCCTTTGGGTACGGAACCCTAAAAAAACCGTCGAATTGATAACCTCTTCCTTTTTGGGAAGTCGGTTAAAAAGAAATTTGGTTGACTTAACTACAGATTAAAAAACTGGGCCTAAGTCGATTTGTGGATGAAATTTCCTTCTGATGGACTTTTGAAAAACACACACAACCTCAAACACAAACCCCAATGCACAATTCCCTGCAAACCTAAACAGTTGAAAAACTTCCATTTTAACGACACGCTCCAGCATAATAAGCGACCGACGCTTAAGTACTAAACAGAGGCAGAATTAGCATTTTTTCCATATTTCTATATTAAAACCTGAGAGCAGCCTTCTCCTCTTAATTAAGAAGTTTATAAACCTGATGTTGGTTTATGGTGATCCGGGAGATGAAAAATGCTGTAAACTCTTGGTCTCTTGGGGTAAGGAAGATGGATTAGTTCTAAGCACGGCTGTTATCTATGGCAAGGATGGAAGGGATGGTAATGTTTCTTATTTGTCCCGAGTTAAAAACACACATAACAGGTGTTAAATTAGTATTGATAAAATTCACACTTTTCTATCCTTATTTATAATAATTTTGACACAGTTTCGCAGCTTAAGGCCTTATAATTTTTTATTATTATATTCAGTCTGCTGTTATTATTTAATTTTATACCCTTTAAATAATAACAGCAGCACGGGCCGATCTTCAAGGTTAAGCAACGCTTGCCGAGGTCGGTCTGTGGATGGGTGACCATTTCAACATAGCGAGTTTCCTCCGAGCCTCAGAAAGCACGTTAAGCCGTTGGTCCCCGCTGTCATTTGAAGATCTTTGACAGTCGTTACGGGTAGTCAGAAGACTGAAATCTGACACCAGTCTTGCCAAGGGGTATCGGGTTTGTGGATGTCAGATAGCTGCATCCGGTAAGACTGGAAGCCGACCCCAACATAGTTGGGAACAAGGCTAGGCTAGGCAGATGATATTCAGTATACCATTTCAAACAATAGGCGAATTTTCCAAATCGGTCCAGTCTTTGAGCAATCGGGGAAAATACATAAAACATTAAAATAAATAAAAAAGATACCGACGAATTGAAAAAAGAGGAGCTTCTCTTTTTTTAAAGTCGGTTAATAAAAAGAATTATGGAGACTGCTGACAGCATAGAAAACTTGAAACTTTGGAATAATTTTGCAACACGTACATTAGCATGTAGATGACGCTGTCACATTAGCGTGTCGATGACGTGAATACATAAGTTTTGCTTCTGCTAAAAATCGCTCAACGCGACTAAAGAAATGTTCACTTCAAAAAACTCAGAACAGAGTCCACAATGCATTCAGCCTTTTTCCTTTGAATCACATTGTGTATTGGCATGACTGACAAAACTTAAACCCGACTTGCTACGCGCTACGAGCTACGGCGTAGCAATGTCCCACGTGCTACGGCGTAGCACAGTGCTACGGTCGTATAGGCACCATGCATGCGGAAGGATTTAAAAGGCTTTACTTGTGTGAAAAGCAAGCTTATGTTCAAAGGTTGTCATTTGTCAATAAGTATCAGGAACATATTCAAACTCAAAGCATTTATTTGTATATGGACTTTTGAATTCTTGAAGAATCAAACAGAAAAATTAAGAAAAAATCGCGCTCCAAAGGAAACATCCTTTTAAAGAAGTACTTGCAAGCAACTCCGTGGACACTCCTTTATAGAAATATGTAGTATAAGGTTTAGATTACATCCTTTTTAGGGTTCCGTAGCCAAATGGCAAAAAACGGAACCCTTATAGATTCGTCATGTCTGTCTGTCTGTCTGTCTGTCCGTCCGTATGTCACAGTCACTTTTTCCGAAACTATAAGAACTATGCTGTTGAAACTTGATAAGTAGATGTATTCTGTGAACCGCAATAAGATTTTTACACAAAAATAGAAAAATACAATAAGTTTTGCCATACTTGAAACTGAAACAAAAAAAAAAATTTTTCATCAATCCCATACGTGTGGGGTATGGTTAGATAGGTCTTCAAAAATAATATTGAGGTTTCCAATATCATTTTTTTCTAAACTGAATAGTTTGCGCGAGAGACACTTCCAAAGCGGTAAAATGTGTCCCCTCCCCCCTGTAACTTCTAAAATAAGAGAATGATAAAACTAAAAAAATATATGATGTACATTACCATGTAAGCTACCACCGAAAATGGGTTTGAACGAGATCTAGTAAGCAGTTTTTTTATAATACGTCATAAATAGTAAACCGCAATTTACCAAGTACGGAACCCTTCGTGCGCGAGTCCGACTCGCACTTGGCCGGTTTTTAATTGAAATTATGCAATATATGTGGGCACTATAAGTCCCAATCGATGGCGTCCATTCACTAACATAATTATTTTCAGACCATAGACCTCAGCATAGGCTTATGCCTCCCAACTCTAGCCTAGTGAAGATAACTCAACATAATAATCTTTCTAACCACAAATCATAACTAAAAATGCACCTGTCAACCCACAATTTGACACTTCAGACCTTCGCCTTACCGCAACTCCAGACACTCCAAACGCCCCAACTCATCACTTAAGCCCCATGTCAAAAATGTCTTTATCAAAATATCCTCCAAATAAGCCGGACTCTCCGGAGACACACCTTTCAAAAGGGATTAGCCCTCCTCTATCATTTCATTACTGTCCTATACAAACGCCCTGAAACTAAGGGTTGGGTCACACTGAGACACGAAGCGACGATGGTAAGAAGAAAGAAAGAAAAGTATTTATTGTCACAGAAGAAGGCCACTTGTTTCGCGCTTTTACAGACCGCAGAAAGCATCAGCGAAGATGCGGAGCGTATTTGAATTTGGAATGCACAGAGGCTCTAGACAATGTCATTCATCGGCGAATTTGATCGCAATGGTTGGAAGGTCAAAGTTAAAGGCATTGGTCACGTGATTTCAATATCGCTTGGCATTCCTAAAATTTTTGTTTTTTTTGACATTCGTTTCGCTGATAGATTGACACTTTATCAAGAAGTTTTGTTGTTTTGCGCTGTAACTTCGCTTCGCGTATCATCGCTGCATCACTACGTAGCGCTGCGCTACAAGTTGGAGCGTGACGCCGAGGGGTGTAGTTCCTTTTCTTTTAACTACCTCACTAAAGTAAGTAACTTTTTCTGTAGTATAAAAGCAACGTTTACTGTGGTAGTTTTTGGATTTGTGTATTGGAGCGTCCTCACTGGGAGCATTCGTTTGTGAGCATTTGTAAACGAGCAGTCGTAGGTGAGCATAAATGCTTCCCAGCGAGCCCAGCATTCACTTTCGAGCAAAACTATGAACGTTCGAGTCGAACATTCCCTTGCGAGCTTAGAGCATTGAAGACGATCTTAAATGTCGTTCATTCGATAATATGATTGATCAAGAAGTTCACAAACACTTAAGATCAAGAAACTGTTCCTTGCTTACAATATTCCTACTTATAGACTCATTCATTTCATTATCTGAGTACTCGCTTTCGAGCGTTTTATTTGCGTAAACATTCGAATGCGAGCCGTTTCCACGAAAATCGTTGCAATGCCCACACCGGCCGAAGTTCGCGCTTGCGTGTAAGCTTTGTAACGCTCGGCTCAACGTCCACACCACTCGAATATTCGACGTCGAATGCTCATTACACGTGAATGCTCTCAGTGAGGTCGCTCCTTAATGCTTAACATGATTTAAAAGAATGTCCAGTGTCTTGCACATTCTTCTCCTTAGACATCTACGCTTTTTGGAATGTGTAATTATATTACTGTTTTACCGATTTCTTGACAGTTAAAATTGCTGTTAATGGTTTAATTGGAAAATGCTTTGCATTTGAGTTAATAAATGCAGTTTGTTGCGTAAAGTGAAGTAATGTCTCTGTGTGTTCTCACCCTTATAATATAATCCGAGGCGTAAAAATAATATTATTTAGCAGAGGGCTACTTAATTTAATAGCTTAGTAAGGGACAGATAAGTTTTCGGGGTTTGATTTAATTATAGAAGACATATTTACTGTTTAGTTTCGCTCATGAGGAGAGTTCGCTTTCCAAGTCGGAAAAAAATAATGCCATTTTTATCTGTTATTTCTCAGAAGAAGCCTTGATTCAAATTCTTACTCGGTAAATTGCAAATGGCAACACAAGGATACCGATCAATGTGGCGACGCTTGGAGGAGGCCTATGTCCAGCAGTGGACTTCTATCGGCTGATATGATGATGATGATGAGTGAGCTTTCAGTATAACCAAATACAGCTGAATAACAGTGTAGTGGAATATCATCCTCGCAGATATAATGCAGCATGTAGGGTACAGTTTTGTGTTCAAACTAACTTTTTGTATTAATGTACTCACTATGAATTTTTTAAACTGACTTTGTATATAAGGAACCAATTTTCCAAAATATATCCATTCCATACTCGACCTGCATTTGCGTCTCTTTGCCATAACCTGCGTATCCAACAGTGGTGACCCCGACGTGATCAACTTCAAGAAGCAAAGATGAACCCGAGTACTTCAAAACTGAACAATGGAAGCGAAACATCATCATCGCTAAAGATTCGCACGAACTGTCAGCCGTCTCGTACAACCTACGGATACCGGCTCTATGGAGAAACAGAATCAAGCTTTGATTCCTGCAGATTGAAGCGATCTTGTCTGCTGGAAAACTAAGTGACAAGGAACTATCACATGTAGATTTTACATTCTTACTCATTCATCACACAAATATCACAAATATATTTACCCGACTGCAAGGAAAGGGTTATGTTTTTCGCGCGTATCTTGTATATTTGTATGTAACATTCTATAATGCCTCATCTTTCAAACTGCTAGATATAATTAAGACATCGTTAGATACGTCTTAACCACCAAGTGTTCTTAGATAGGTGATGTTCAAAAAAAACAAACATGGCGGATTTTGGGCGTCATATTGTGCGAGACCGATTTTTTTCTTTCAACCATTCGAGTGGAAAACCCTTCATCAAAATGAAGGGCTTAAGAGGTGATCACAATAATATATATATACCACTTACCTATATGTTTAAAAGTAATTCGAAAAAATTATAACTAAGAAGTTGTAAATAAAAAAAGTTAATTTAAAAATCAAAACCCTGACGGCTTTAGAAACGAACTAAAAAGCCGAAAACAAGAAAAAAAACGTGCTGTGCAGTTGGAGGATTAGGGATCAGCCAGTTCGCGAATATGTATAGTGCGCTTCTGAAGCAGTTGGGTTTATGATTGGTATATTATTTGCATGGAGTGACTGCATATTTAACCTCCAATCCAAACCCACACGAAACCCCTTTGAAGTTTGATCGTCTTGTCAGACATTCAACTGACAAAACCAGTGAGGGTCAAGCAAACTGCTGTTATAAATTTTCATAAAAACCTTCATTATTATTATTGCGGAGTGCAACCCCGAAACACTATCACTCATATAAGCAACAGTTAATTACAATCATAATTAAGTTATTATCGTTTAATAATTAAGGGTAATTTGCAAATGAATCTTCCACCCTCGTATATTTTGCAAAATTAACATAATTTAAACGAATGCGGGTACATAATTGAAATAAAATGCTGGAATGGCCGAATAGGATTTTCATTAGATACATAATTTTATCGGGTTGATTTAATGATTGTCTGCCTGTTTGAGTTATTTTTGCGTCCTATTTAAATGTCCTTATATTTTTATTAATTTTATTGATAGGCTCGTGTTTGACTACTATATCTCACCTGATGGTAAGCGATGATGAGGTCGACGTTGAAGCACGCTTACTTACAAGTAACCTATTCACTCTTGATTTACTTTGGTATTTTTCGTCGTTCGCCGGATCGCTGAGTTCCTTAAAGTTTTAAGTTACGCTACACGATAACTTACAAATACTTGCACTGTACGCACAGATCCACCCAAACCTGTGGTTTTTTTGTCGAAAGATCACCATAATTTTGAGTAGTTTATTTTTATCATACTGTATTTATTTTATGTTCTTTGAATCTATTTTAACATACACAACAGTGCAGTGAACCAATCTTGAACCTGCCGTAGGGAGTTATTTACGCCGTCAACCTGACTGTTAAGTCTAATTATAAAATAAAATAAAGATGTGTCATCAGCAAATAATACCATGTTTAGTTTATTTTTCAACAACACGGAAGTTATATGCGTACTGAGGTGCAGCGATGAGTCCAGTATGACGCCCAAATATTTATCCTTAGCTATGACAAACTTGATCAATTCTCAATCTTTCTTTTTACACACTTTAAACTGGTGACGAATGAGTACTAATATTGAATGCACCACTTTGCATCACAAGAGCTAGCGTGAAGCCTGTTTTGCTGATAATGGAAAGTAATGCTATTGGCCAAATGAGTCAAAACAAACAAAGGACGCAATATATAAAAGGGGTGGACCTTTTTTACCCGCTCTTTTAAACAGATGTCTTTTTAACAGTGACTTCAGCTGTACCTATACGTATAACTTGCTCATTAAGAGCGGCTAAAAAGTTTATTATAATAATACGAGTACATTTTCCATCGCGGAGCAGTCAGAGAGAAGCGGTGGTTTTAAATAGTTTATTGATGTTAAATATTTCAAAATACGTAACCCTTTTTAATAGCTGATTGTACAAACAAGTAAGTTTGGTACATACAAAAAAGATATGGGCCGTAGAAGGAATATAAAATAGGACGAAGCAGGCATAAAATAATTAAAATTATATTTTGGGACGACGGAAGCATATTGTTTGGGACGAACCAGGATTTTGGTATTTAGGACGAAAATCAGTGGGCCGAACGAAGAATAAATCCAGATTTGGTTTCCGTACGTCACGTCCTAGGCGACCACTGAAAATCAGCGCCGTGCTGTGGGTCCCCACGGCACAGCATTATGCTGAGTGCATTATGCATCTGCCTGGCATCTTTTTCAACCTATTTCTTTTATATTATAAACAAAATGTAGGTAGTATATGTAATTATTGTTTGATCTATTTCTCTTCTTCACTAACTTAATTTAAGTACTACTAATACTATTTTTAAGGGTTTAGCATAAGTATGTTCTTATATCGTATGTATGTCGTTTTGTGAAAAATAAACACGTTTTCTTTCTTTCTTATTTTCTTTCTTTCATTACGGATTGTATAGACTTTAAAAGAGACTTTGACCTCTGAGTATTTTGAGCCGTTCTCAAGTAAAAGTAGTAGTAGTAGTAGTAGTGACTTTCTTTCCGCAATAAGACTCCATTTCGAACCGTTGTGCGTGGGGACACCGGCTAGCCTAGCTCCGTCCAAAAACACAGAAGCAACCTGGGAGCTTCACAGGCTTCACGAAGCGACCTTCTTCTTCTTACCCGGTACACTCTTGACAGAGCGGTCGTGATCGCTATGTAGTAGTAATATTAGATGGCAGATGTGATGCGCTTCACGACGTTTCGCCACCGCTGCCTATTAGAGGTCATCTGCTGCACTCATTGAGTGAATCTCCTACGGCAGACTTGATCTGGTCAGTCCAACTTGTAGGTGACCTTCCGCGCGATCTAGTGCCCTCCACTTTCCCTTGGACGACAAGGCGTTCTATGGACTGATCACCACGCCGAGATACGTGTCCGAAGAATGTAAGGATGCGAGATTGTACTGTTGAGAACAGACGCTGCTTAATACCGAGTTCTTGAAGTATCGAGACGTTTGTACGAAACTCGGTCCACGAAACCCCAAGCATTCTTTTCCAGCACCACATTTGCAGAGCGTCTATTTTCTGTCTTTCCACATCTCGCAAGGTCCACGTTTCAGCCGCGTATAGAAATATGGGGAATATAAGTGTTCTAACGAGCCTGGTCTTCGTGGCCTTTGTTATATTCCTGTTTCTCCATATTTTCCGCATCTTGTCCATCGCCATCCTCGTGATGACCATACGTCGTTTCATCTCATCGATGCATCCGCCACTGTTTGAAATCTGAGCCCCAAGCGAAGCGACCATGGGTGGCTGATTCTTCGGCTTTAAAACAGTTCCTGCAAAGTGAGCTGTCCGTGGCGCCTATGTTGAAGAGATGTTTGTTAAAAAGGGCGGGCCCCGTTATTGTCCCTTTAATTAGTTTTAGATTATTTCTACTCAAGCTGAGAAGTTTTTTAGGGTACTTTTTGCGAATTCGTACGGGTCTAGCACTTTCGACATATACATAACACAACAACAACATTCTTAAAGTAGCAGAGCAAGTGATAATCGTTCATATATACGAGTATGCGGCACTTGATTTTTATTTTTATTAAAAAAAAGGCGATGAATATTATCAATCCTTGGCATGAAAAATGTTAGAATATATAATATTTATTTTATATTTTTTTGATTAAATATTCATTTAATAAATCAACTGGGTCTTGGATTATTCGCACAATAAAACTGGCATGGAGTATAAAATAAGTCGTAAACTTAAAACCTAAAGTTTACAGCCTGCATAAAATTAAGGTAAGCTTTAATAATCATAATTTAAATGCCGAGGGTTGTGGATAAATTAAATCTGTTAATATATGGACTACCATGACTGGACAAGAGATTGGTTGTTATCTTTTTTTTTATTTTTATTGGGGATATCATCCAATGACTTCTCCCGCTCTGGGTGAAGCGGAAGGGCGTGTCAAACTTTTACTGACCAAAGCACACCCGTGCTCCTTCAGTTGCTTGTGCCAGAGCCGCGGTAACTCTATTCCAAATTTATCCGCAACCCCGATAGTCATCACCCTAGCGGGCCCCGTCATTTTTGCTGACATCTCTTTGAGACGCGCGTAGAACACTACGCGCCGTCGACTCGGGCCTGGTCCTGATTTGGAAGGCGAGCTACCCATTACTTGCCGTCCGCAAGCCCGCGCCTACGGTGGCCGGGAATCGGCTTGCAATTCCGGACGCCCGGTGCGTCTCCTGCGGTGGGTGGGACCGTGAGGGCGTCTCCGTTGCGTCTGCCTTACGCGTTCCGCCTCCACCTTTTTAGTTGTACCCTTAATTACATAATATAACATCACGTCTTTATTTCCTGAAGGGTTTGGCAGTTGTGCTATCAACCATGTACAAATCCAGGGTACCCTACTGCATAGTACTGAGAAAGGTTGAACTCAAATCTTTCTGCTCTGTAGTAGCACTTGCATCCACTACTAGATTAACGAGGCAATTAAAATAATACAGGTGATATTTCTTTTTGTAATTTGGACCTTTTAATTAGGGTTCCGTAGCCAAATGGCAAAAAACGGAACCCTTATAGATTCGTCATGTCTGTCTGTCTGTCCGTCCGTATGTCACAGCCACTTTATTCCGAAACTATAAGAACTATGCTGTTGAAACTTGGTAAGTAGATGTATTCTGTGAACCGCATTAAGATTTTCACACAAAAATAAAAATGAAACAAAAAATTTTGGGGGTTCCCATACTTGAAACAAAAACTAAAAATATATTTTTTCATCAGACCCATACGTGTGGGGTATCTATGGATAGGTCTTCAAAAATTATATTGAGGTTTCTAATATATTTTTTCTATAAACTGAATAGTTTGCGCGAGAGACTCTGCCAAAGTGGTAAAATGTGTGTCCCCCCCCTCCCTGTAACTTCTAAAATAATAGAATGATAACACTAAAAAAAATATGTGATGTACATTACTATGTAAATTACCAGCGAAAATTGGTTTGAACGAGATCTAGTAAGTAGTTTTTTTTTAATACGTCATAAATCGTAAACCGCAATTTACCAAGTACGGAACCCTTCGTGCGCGAGTCCGACTCGCACTTGGCCGGTTTTTTTTCGTTCATTTTAGTTGTCACCTAAATTTTTAATAATCAATCATCTGCCTAGCCTTTTCCCAACTATATTGGGGTCGGCTTCCAGTCTTACCGGATTCAGCTGAGTACTAGTATTTAACATGGAGCGACTGCCTATCTAACCTTCACAACCCAGTAACTGGGTAACAACCCCTTGGCAAGACTGGTGTCAGATCTCAAGCTTCTGACTACCCGTAACGATTGTCAAAGTGACCGACCTCGTCAAGCGTTGCTTGCGGCTGTTATTATTTAGCCACCAATTTCCCAATTCTTAATAATTAGAATAAATATTGGTTTCGGGATATTTACCATGTAAGATTTTGGTTGAGAGCTCGTTATTACACATAAACAAACACACACACACACACACACAACACATGGTTTTATACATGGTAAATATCCCGAAACAAATATTAATTCTAATGACACAATCATTCAACCATGTCAGCTTAAAAACTTAAATTCTTAATTATTAGAGAAGTGTCAATTTTGCTTTGGCAAAACTTTGGCAGTAAGTTGTCCTACGTTTACTACAAAACCGTTTTAGTAGCCAAACTAAATCATTACTTATTAACCAGTGACCAAGTCCCCAATATTTACCGTCGCCGCCGCCGTCGGTCGACTCGGGTACTTGAATTTCGCTAGTGTCCGACCGAATTTTCGGTTTCGGCTTCGGCCATATTTGGCTAGAAATACCACCTTCGGTCAATCCTTTAGGTTTGGCCAAAATAGGCCAAACCTAAAGCTTCGGCTTTAGCCGAAGCCGAAGATTTCTACTAAGAGCCGAAATTGAACGAACTGTTACAAATGCGTTAGAGCGCGAAGATTCGTTGCGACGTCTAGTCACCATCGCCAGCAAAATACCTAACAACTTAAACTGATTTTTTTAGTGTTATTCAAAATCAAATGGTTTATTTCATTTAGGCGCCTACCGGTTTTTAAAAGTCAAAAATTTTTTTTTTTTTTTTAATAATAATTGATTCTACTGTCCGTTCGCAAACGAACAAGAATCGTCACACTTACTCTTAACTAGTCAACCTTTGGTTTCGGCTTCGGCCAGAAATCAACCTTTAGTCAAACACTAAATTTCGGATCATTTACAACGCCCTCTATTATAAACTTGCTAAATTATGTTGCACGTAAAACCGTTGGTGTTGTTCGCCGCGGAATTTATTTCGACATTTGCATAGTTTATTGACGCACTGGGCTCAGGTGGAGCGTCGGTTTTGTAGCGTTAATAGAAAGGTTTTTAGGATTATCAAGATTTTACGGATCCAAGTTTATTCGTCAATTCTCAGCTGCACTGACATTAAAACTCCTTCCCTTATTTTAAAAGACTATGTTACTCGGGAATAAATAAATTCCCGAGTAACGCTGTGCGCTGAGAAAACTATTGATGATACATAAAAATTATGTACTACATGATAAAAGTACTGATAATTACCTACAAAAAAATTGCAAGAGATTACATCTCACTATCATAGTTAAGTCACAATGGCAGCTTTGTTCTAAAACTTAATTAGATCGCCGGTAGAAACAAAAATTGGTTACATTCGTATATAGTTAAAAAAAAATGTAGATGGGTAGGTAGGTAGGATAGGGTATGTAGGATAGGGTAGGGTTGGTAGGTATGTAGGATAGGGTAGGGTAGGTAGATTGATCGGTGGGACAGGTGAGTAGGTTGGTAGGCAGGTAAGTAGGTAGTTAGGGTAGATAAGTACTGTACTGATAACTGCCTTTCTACCTACCTACCACCTGGTAGGTACAAAGGCAGAAAAGCAGTTGACGGAAGTGAAGCCGCGAGGGTCAGCTACTAAAGTATATATAAATAAATAAATAAGACAAACGATTTCCTTCGAAATTTTCGATTCATCGTCGTTTTTTTAGATTCATCGACACTTATTATGATTGTATTAGTAGGTACATTAAACCTAGGAATTATTTCAGTGTTCAGACCTCTAATTAGCCGACCATTGACACAGAAATAGCTACAATCAAAAATACAATACCTACTAACTTTGATTAAACGCCTTCAAAGGTTTACATTTAAAATTTACAAGTCAGTATTGGTAAGGTTGAAACAATCGTTGGAACAATCCAAGGGTTAGACGGCCTCGATATATTGTCTGAATTAAATATCACCTTAGGACTCATGTTTTATGCATGTCGATCGATTTGAGAATAGGGACCTATATTATTAGTGTCAGTCCTTTGAAGGGTAAAGTCATGCTTTAGTATTTATACAAGACTAGATTTTGAAGAGCTTTTTTCTCGTGGCAGGAAAGGGTAGGAGAGCAGTACTCGTTACTGGCGTGCGTGTATGACTAGATGTATGAATGTGTGTGAAGCCAAAAAGTATGTAAGAATCGTAGCAGGTGGCGTTCTGTTGTTTCTGCCTACCCCCATGGGAAAAAAGGCGTGAGTTTATATGTATCAACAAACAATCCCACCGCACTATTCCCAAACCACTGCAACTCGTGAAAGCCAGAATCAACAGTGGCGACCACTAGAAAAGCGCCGAGGCAATGAAGCTCGACGAAGTCCCAGTGAATGAATTTAACTGTCTTGGATCCCGCAACGAAATTAATCAGAAAAGGATAATGGAGCAGTAAGAAAACAAATACAAATTTCCACTTCCCTCCATACCAAGCAGGAGACAGAACAAACAAGGCCAATAGGCACAAAGAGTCGTTTACAACTGCGATAAGCGCAGTTGCCTAGCACCACGGATAAAAATTAATATTAATGGGTCCTAACATTGTGAGCTGTTATATTTGATTCCAGTAATAGGTATGGCAAAAACGCTTGAATGCACGGAACTTTGTTCTAGTTGGGTTTGGTTTGGTTTGGTTGTTTGTTTGTTGTTTAGTTTGTTTAGTTATATGTATAAACAGCTTCTGTGAGTGGGCCGCGGGAGCAAAGCCGCGGGTAAAGAGCTAGTAATTTATAAAGATACTAACTTCTACCAGCGGCATCGCCCGCGTGAATATCGAAAATTATCGCAAGGGAACATATTCCTGGGATAGAAAATATCATATGCGCTATTCCAGACTATAATCTATCTCTGTGCCAAATTTCATCCAGATCCGTCCAGCCGTTTGAGCGTGAAGAAGGAACAAACATACAAACACACTCACAAACTCTCGCCGTCATAATATTAGTGTGATTGGGTGAAATACTAAATCCACGTGGGAGAAACCATGGGTGCTAGCTAGTGAGTTAATAAAATATTCATTCACAAAGACCAAATCAAAACTGGATTAATTCAGCCATTAGAACAGTATTTAATATAGCCTAATATTATTCAAGGTACAATTACATTTGTATTTGACTGTGAATAGAATTGATTATGATAATAATCTTATACAATACGATGTGATTAGTATTCTAGTACTAATGTTTATACTGAATGGAACTTGTTTATGAATAGTCAATATAATTCCGTATTCGAGCTTTGTATGGAACGTGGAAACCGCATTTCGGTAAATGTGTTAACATTTTTGGGTTTGATTAGAGATTTTCAGCTAGTTTCTTCTTGGGGCTCCGCCTGCGTGGAAATCCGCTTGTGTTTTATTTTATCAAGCAACTTACCATGATAACAAAAGCGAACTCAAAAGTCGTAAACAAGGAAAAAATCATGCTGTGCAGTCGGAGGATACATATTCACGGGCTGGCTGACCAAAATCTGGTGTATCCTCCGCCTGCACAGCATGATTTTTTCCTTGTTGGGTTTTTTGATTTGAACGAACAAAATAAGAATTTTCCAAATCGGTCCAGGCATCTTGGAGTTATCGGGGAATAGTAATATACTATTTTGTTACTGTAACATTTTGATTGCAAGCACTGCCTAATAGGTAACCTGGTTAGTCAGGTGGTCACCCATCACTGTTTTAATTTTTCTGCAGAGTTGCACCGCACAATGTAGAGGACATTAAGGCGCTATATACGCCCCAATGTTAACGCAGTACTGGCCGTACGACCGCTCGATGCCAAAATATCAATATTGAACCTCCTTTTGAATAGTTTTGTTTGCAAAATATTATTTGATTTATATAAATGCTATGTTAGTTATGAAGAAATTCCAGCCATAAATTTTTCTGTGTAAAAATAATTATAAACATCCAAGTCGTTTTGGAGGAGTTTCCAAAAGTTGCGAAAAAATATCGTGTTGTTATTTTTTTTTAAAGCAAAACTTTTAGTTACACGAAAAAACCTTGTGTTCAAAATTATGTACAAGAATCTTTTTTTTTTTCAAACCTTTTCGCCTAGCCGTTACTTAGGAGTATGCTTTAGAAAGTTACCGTTTTACGGCACGAAAGGGTATGCAAGCCCTTAACAAACAAAAAGTGATTAAAATACGTTTGTTGTTTTCGTGAAAATTGGCGGCAAAGATCTTATTATAGAACTTCACATCCAAACTTCTCTGCAACATGACACCTTAGGGTACTATGGGACAATGTCTGTTTGTTTGTTTTTTTTCCAACTCTTAAGACACTTTTCATCTCGGTAGTACGTTTCTTGATATAATAAAACACAAGCGAATTTCCACGCAAGCGGAGCCTCAAGCAGAAACTAGCTGAAAATCTATAATCAAACCCCAAAATGTAGCACATTTACCTAAATTCGGTTTCCACGTTCCTAATCAAGCTCGAATACAGAATTATGTTTAATATTCATAAACAAGTTCCATTCATAATAAACATTAGTACTAGAATACTAATCAAACTACATTGTATATGATTATTATCATAATCAATTCTATTCACAGTCAAATACAAATGTAATTGTACCTTGAATAATATTAGGCTAAATTAAATACTGTTCTAATGGCTGAATTAATCTAGTTTATTATTCGCTCTTTGTGATTGAATCTTTTATTAACTCACTAGCGAAGATTTAGACGTGGATTTAGTATAACTAGCTGACCCCCGCGGCTTCGTACCCGTCAAAATTATAGCCTATGTTACTCTGAAATAATATAGCTTTCCATAGGTGAAAGATTTTTTTAAATCGGTCCAGTAGTGTCGGAGCCTATTCGATACAAACAAAAAAATCTTTTCTCTTTATAATATTGTATAGACTAGCTCTTTACCCGCGACTTCGCTTCCGTGGCCCACCCCACATAACCTGTCGATACATATAAACTCACGCCTTTTTTCCCATGGGGTTAGACAGAAACAACAGAACGTCACCCACTACGATCCTTACACACTTTTTCACTCACGTCCATACATCTAGTCATACACGCACGCCGTTTATGAGTATTGCACAATTGAAGCCGGAAGGTAGGCACTGGAACTCCAAAATGAAACAATGCATCCTAGTCGTGTTTGGGCTTATTGGAATCGTTATGAGATGTACTTTAGCTATAAATGATTATCATGTTAATTGGAGGTACCTATCAAAACAAAAAAGAGAAAAATAAAAACTTTTAAACAAAAAACTAACAAACCGACATCCAAAACAAAATACTACAAAGTAAAAAATTACTTTCTTTTCCGAAGTCGGTGTCGAAAAACGGAAAACAATGGGTACAAAAGACTTGCTTTGTAGTATTTTGTTTTGAAAGTCGGTTTGAATTTTAATTAAAATGTTTTTTTTTTCTGTTCGTAAACTTTATCAATTTCATTGTTAATATACCACTTACGGGAATAATTAGATAGCTCCGACACAAGTACTATTTGAGATGAAATAAATATTTTGGTATTATTTTTTTGTGTACTTATATTTATCAAAACAGTTAACAGGTATGTTAAAATATTAAAAAATAAAAGTTATTTTTTATAAAACGTTGTCCCTCACTAGGAATAGTAATAATAGTATTTGTAGTGAAAACATAAAAAAGGGTTAACAACACGTTAATTTATCCCTCTCACAGTCCTTTCTCTCTCTCAGTACTGTTCCTCTAGTTACAGATACTGTGACAGTTCAGTTTGAAAAAAAACTTGTTGACGACACAATTTGCTTCAGAACATAAGAAGCTTACGAGTTTTAAATTCATTATTTTCAGAGAAACAAAGCTCGTGCAAGGACAGTTGGTTTGAAAATGTTTTTGGACCGTAAAAGTAAACTTGTTTATTTCATGACTGACTTTAATTCCAGTTACTTAAGTAGGCTTAACCGGTGAATTATAAATAATTAATATATTAATAACTAGCTGACCCCCGCGGCTTCGTTCCGATCAACTGGTTATCTACCTGCCTACCTACCCTACCTACCTACCCACTTATCTACCCACCTACCTTACCTACCTACGAACCTACTCACCTGCCCTACCGATTAATCTACCTACACTACCCTAGCCTAAATATCTACCAATTTGAATAAGAATTAATACTACAATACGAGTGTGACCAACTTTTGTTTCTACTGGCGATCTTATTAAATTTTAGAACACAAAAGCTGCTATTGTGACTAGCTATCTAACTATGATAGTTAGATATATTCTCTCGTAGTTTTTTATGTAGGTAATAATAAGTACTTTAATCATGTAGTACATGATTTTTATGTATCATCAATAGTTTTCTCAGCGCACGCCAAGTAATGATTTTTTTTGGCAAAATTTTGCTACTTCGGATTACATTATTGCAATTTTCATAAAGGGCTCCAATATTTTTGAAAATTAATTATAACCTATGTTACTCGGGAATAATGTAGCTTTCCATACGTGAAAGTTTTTTTTAAATCGGTCCAAGAGTTTCGGAGCCTATTCGGTACAAACAAATAAAACAAAAAATCTTTCTCCAATAATATTGTTATAGATTACCGAAACAATTGAAAATCCATTTTGTCTCGCGTGGAATCACGTTTTGGGCACTCAAGGAGTAAAATCTTCCTTGTATTTCATAATCGTACAGTTCTCTACCATTATCAGGACCATAGTATTTACATACTTTACCCATTATTTTGAAATGAAAACAACTTTTTGCTGAGAGGACTGGTGATAAGTTCAATATCTTTGACCAGTACAATATTCTAAGGTTTCAATCGCTAATATTTACAATTGCCATTGTCTCCTTAAACTAGAGGAAAGGCAAGGTTTTCTGTTCAAAAACAACACGGAAGTAAAAACCTGTTGCTACCCACAAAATTTCTAATACCGAGAATATAATAGGAAAAAAAACTCATCCAAAAAATAATAAATAATTTTCCCCTAGCATGGCAACCCTCCCTCAACAATCATGGCTAAGCTACGCTATATTTATTTCCCGTCAAACGTTTCCTGGCAACACTATATTAAAAGTAAACACGTCAAGAATTCAGTTTTGTCTGCAATAACACAGAGTATGATAGTTACAGAATGTCGACTCCGTACAACAAGCGAAAATAGGCGTACGCACATATAGCTGCGTACGTGCGACGACCGCAAAGAAATGCCGTTCGCGAGTCCGTTTGCACTCGCTCGCTTAACGTGAAGTATGCTAATGTGTGATCTCAGAACAATGAGACGCTTCTGCAGCCACTCCTAGAGACAGAATTGTCAAAAATTTATATTTATACGAACTAAGCGAGTCATTGAAAGTCACCGTTTAATCATAGCATTTGACAGCCTATAAAAATCTGACTATGGTTTAGACAACTAAAACTTGTGTTTAGCGTACATTGCATGGGTACGAATATATCCGTAATGGATTTTCTTTCGAACTTCGTCGGGGACCTTGAACAAATACCGATCGCGAGTGCGCTTGCACTCGCTTTTCTGTGAAGCGAGTCTATGTGTGCAGTGCATGCTCATCTTATGTAGCTGGTCTTCTGTACCTTTTTATTTTGTGGCAATAACTCTGATATTGCCTTTGGGATTAGACTCGACGAGTCATCTCTTTTGAAAGGCTGCATCGGGACAAGGATTTTTGATTTAACTCCCTTCGAGAGGTTTTTTAGACAAAATAATTTTTGAAGTTAGTTACCTATTGTTTTTTTTTTAAAATATACTTTTTGTAGAATAATGGAATGTTATTCCCTAGTCAATGAAAAACGATTATTAAGAGATGTTTTGCACTGATAAAAGAACAACAAAACGAGCTATGAAATTAGATTTTTCTGTACAAACAAACATAATATGTTTGCGATAAAAACTAACGAATGGGTTTAATTCTGGACTTTTTTTTCTAAATCGTTACGCTTTTCAAGTAGGTAGATCTCTACTCTATGGGAATTAAACAAAGTTGGTGAATTAATGTGGGCGTACCATAGAAATATTAAGAAAAAGATGGATGAAAAGAGATTGCATGTTGCAGAGATGAGGATGTTGAGATGGATGTGTGGAGTGACGAGAATTTATATAGTGAGAAATTAAGTATATTACAGGAAGTTTGAAAGTGGCGCCAGTGACAGAAAAGTTAAAAGGAAACCGTATGTCCTGGTATGATGAGGTTAGTCATGTGATGAGGAAGGATGAAACTCATGCTACTAAAAGAGTTATGAATATAAATTTGGATGGATGGCGAGGGAGGGGACGTCCAAAGAAAAGATGGATGGACTGTGTGAGGAGTGATATGAAAGAACTCCCTTGTCAGTGATAGCGTGACAGGGGACGGGACGGTATGGAAGAAAAAAACGTGTTGTGCCGACCCCAAGTAACATCGGGTAAGGGCAGGAAGATGATGACCATATAAATATTAAATCTATACCAGACACCGAATTAAAAAAAGCCTATTGTCTCGGCAACACGCACAAAAACGAAGACTGAAATTGGTTAGAGAAACAGGTTGTACACAGCTTTTTACCCCGCTACGAAAAAAAACGCTAAAACCAAAAAATCGCCGCGGAGTCCCCACCCAGTGAGTCCGCTCCAGTAATTTTATGGTCATCGCCAGTTTATAGCCGCTAGTGGCTGTGTCATACTCATTTCCCGCTAGAGCTTTTTACTTCAAAATGTTACTAGGCCAAACGTTATAGGCCACTTGCTTCTGTCCGTGGTTTCACTCGTGTGAAAAGTGTTTTAGTATTCCGAGGAAACATGAATCAAGGCAGATGGAACAAGAGCCAGGAATAGAAATGAAAAAGAAAATTTAAAAGAATTAATAATAATGAAAGGAACTAAAGCAAAGTTTATTGGGTACTGTACAAAAATAGCAAATAAGGTTATACACAGGAACAAGTAAACGGAACAATGCTTAGGATTCATATTTGGTAAAGATGGTATTGCGGATGTCGGTTTCTAGGTCTACCTATATTTAATATGTTTTATTTATATATTTGTATTATATTTGCACATACTTTGACCCACCTTAAGTGTTTTTTTTTCTATTTGGTTTGTTATTTATATATTCTTCTATTTTATTTTTTATTATACATATAAGTCCCGTTTCCGTAAGTGTGTTCGTGGCATCAACAGTGGGTCCTATCAGAATATCAGCGCAGCGTTATTACCTTTTTTGGATATCGCTGCACATGCTGAGATAGGAGCCTTTTTGTTCTCGCACGGGATTTTTATTTTATTATTGTTTAATTGTATGCTTATTTCTCGTGTGTCCTGTGCGGGTCACAAATAAATATTTTTCTTTTTCTTTCTTCTTTCTATTTGCATATAATATGTAACAGTAGCACTCCTCAGACCGTTGAAAATGCCCGAAACAGACAAAACTACAAGAACCCAATAAACACTGCGTATAGCGTTGCTTCCGCTAAATTGGTGTGTTGTATAAATATTGTGCTAAATCTGTGACAGTAAAATGTACGTAAATGTGATAATAGTATAAATAAAATAAGGATGAATAGACATAAGTTAACAAATACTGTGATCAACATAATCGCAAAAACCAAAAAAAAAAATATAATAATATATAGGCCATTTGTTGAATAGTAAATTTGTGATAGAAATTAAAACAGTAACCAAGGACTCAGACTATGTCCGAGGGAGATCCGTGTAAGGAGGGGTTTTAGTCAGTTGGAGCCTGACACTACCCAGGTTGGCTCGTACTGTGAGGCAGCTTGGGTGTTAGTTCGACCGGATTTCCCCACGTCACAAAAAAAATAAAAAATAAAATAACCTGCCTAGTCGAATCGGATGCAATAGAATACCTGTATACCTGTATGAGGCTACTGGCTACCTGACCTCTGCTTCCCAATGACTCTGTAACACGATGCTCTTGGCAATACTGACTAAGCTTTTCCAAAGAAATTTTCCACCAGGATAATGTCCTATTCCAGACCATGGTCTGCGTGTGTTTCAAGTTTTATCCAAACCCGTTCCTGTTGCGGCGTGATTGATTAACAAGCATACATACTTTGACATTTATAATATTAGTAGAAAGGATACTGTACAGTCGTTATGGCCAGGCGTTGTTGAGTAGTTTGATAAGTTTTATGTGCGTCAATCTTTATTTGTGGTTGAAAACTGTCCTTATTTATGTATTGTACTTAATCATTATTTGTAAACGATTAAAAGCTGCCGCAGGCCGGATATATGTATTATCCGTAGAACAATAGGTGAAAGTTCGTGAGTGTGTGTGTAAGTTTGTTACTTCTTCACGCTGAAACGGCTGGACGGATCAGGGTGAAATTTGGCACAGAGATAGATTATAGTCTGGAATAGCACATAAGATACTTTTTATCCCGGGAATATGGTCCCATGGGATAATTTTCGACATTCACGCGTGCGGAGCCGCTGGCAGAAGATAGTTCCATAATAAAATCGTTGCAATAGAGTTGTATTGTCTCGTTGAAAACAATTCAACGTAGAACACTGTAACTATTTTCCTGGAGCACTTTTTAATCACCTATCTTGTTGGTCTAGTGTTTACAAGCCCTACTGCCGTGAATGAGATCCGGGGTAATATTCCCGGTTCAGGCAAAGTTTCATCAGGTTTTAGCATCTGCAATAATAAAAAATAAAATAAAAAACTCGTTTAATTCAGACTATTCAAATGTCCATATTTTGTTAGTATTACATTATCTTAAAACTATGTTAGTCATGATCATGAGGGTACAAGTAGTTAATACAAATTATTGGATATAAGTTAAAATGTTATTAAACTAAAAGATTGAAATATAAATTAAAATGAAATTGAAATAAATAAATTAAAATTAAATGGAAATAAATAATTAACAATGAACTAAAATTAAAATTATATTTAACTAAATTATTAAATAAAAACACAAATATGTAGGTACTCAAGTGACGTGCAGCCGGATGAGCCTTCCCACAGCTGTCGTCTGTCTGCAATCATCCTTAGGATTCCGTTGCCACTCCCTCGAATTCGGCTAATTAGTGAGGCTGACTTTTTGCGCATAATAGCGTAAAAGTCATCCACCCTCGCGTCGGCAAACATGCCCGAGGCACTGCAAAATCGAGGTAGTTGCACCAAAATCCTAAAGGCGTTGTTATATTCGACTCTGAGAGCATTGTAGGCCCGCTGCGTGTAGCTGGTCCATTAGGCGCTGGTGTAAATAATGTGGAACGTAATTTCCTCTGATGGTGCCAGAAGGCATGGTGGATGGGCTCTAGTTCACTCAGCATCTCATCGGATTTTGGGCGCCATATTGTGGGAGCCTAAATTTTTCTTGCTTCCAGACCCATCGTGTGGGGTATAAAAATAAAGGATTTTAAGAGGGGATTTCAAAAATATATACACGTGAAAACGTGCGAAAAAAAAAGGTTAACTAAAAAGTTATAAATAAAAAGAGTTAATTTAAAAAATCAAAAATCTCGATTGCTTAAGAAGCGAACAAAAAGACGTAAACAAGAAGAAAATAATGCTGTGCAATTGGAAGATTCATCTGGTTTTGCTCAGCCAGCTCGCGAAAATGTATCCTCCGACAGTACAGCATGATTTTCTTCTTGTTGACGTCTTTTTAGTTGGTTTTTTTTTATAATTATATTTTTTACTTACTGATAAATCAACTGGATAAATGTAGGTATAGGTATTACAAGTAAACCTCTGCCTATCCCTTTGCGGAGTTAGACGTAATATTATGTATGTTCTTACATATTTAAAACTCGTTAAACACTCCATAAATAGGAATAGTTATTATGAAAACCGCAGTCAATTTCCGTTACCCAACATTATGGCACTTGTGGAATAATTAAAAGTAATTATTAAGCGCATTTTATTACCGTTTGTAATTATTTAATGATCCTGTTATGAGTTAATGGATTTAAACGTAACATGGAGGTTTTATTCCTGGGTGTTGGTCGTTATTCAATGATGTATGGCTGAAACAGAATACCATATGTTTTTAATGATTTTGTAGGTTTTATTGAAGCCTAGATTGACTTATACTCATAACGGTTCACACAAAGATATTTCATTTCGCTAGATAAATGTGTAGGTTTTTAAAATTTTACCTGTATTTTCTAGAAAAGATTTTATCTGTATTTGAAGGTTGCCAATACAACGGACTTAGAATATACGCGTAGCAATTGGCCATTGCTACGCGTACATTCTAAGTCCGTTTGAAGAAACTTTACTCAACTTGGTCAACTCAACCCTCATTAATTTCAATAACTTACAAGTTATAACTGCCAATTTGATTCATTAGAATGAAGGAAATCAAGGGCTAGACTTTGAGGTTTTTTCAGCACTGATTTAGCCCATAAGTGTGTACGTATGAAAATACCAAACTGACTAGGCGAATCTGTGTCCCGACTGCGCGAGGGATGCTAGTATTATATTATCTGTGGCGAGGGTAATGTTTTTCGAGCGTATGTATGTATGCCAATTTTTATAGCACGCTCTACAGCACAAAGGGCTTGACGGATTATGACTTATCAGGTGTCTTTGGATTCGTCTCAATTGTGGGAGTGACATAGACTATACAATTTTTAAATATGGCACCCCCTTTAAAACAAGGGCGCGATATTATATTTTTTTTCGTTATCTTAACAATATGGGTATCAAATGCAAGCTATTAAATAGACCATTCGAAAAATACATATATAGTAACACTTTTGTGTTACTATGTAGGCACAAATTCAAGATAAGCGTAACTTTGATAGCAAAATAAACAATCTATTACCACATAACTTATTTGGAAAACTCGTTCATTAATAAAACTAATAAGTCTGAAATAAAACAAATTATTATGAAACTTCGTTTGTCACTACTGGCAGCACCTCATATTATGTATAAAATTATACCTAGTACTTGTTTTTTTCTTTGCAGTTAATTCGTTTAATTTGTTTTAACCGACTTAAAAAAAATTGGAGGTTCTCAATTCGTCGGAATCTTTTGTTTTTGTATTTTACCCGATTCCTCAAAGACACCTGGAGGACCGATTTAAAAAAATCTTCTTTTGTTTGAAAAGGTATACTTCCTAGTTTTTCCCATAGTCATCAGGTCAGGATCTGATAATGGGATCCTGGAAAAATCAAGAGTACTCCTCAAATATTCTACGTATAGCGATTTTGGTATTTTCATCAACAATGCAAACATTTGCAATCAGAAAGTATCATTTGGTGAAGTGAAACTGATGAAGAGGTCCACAGAGGGTCTGGCACTGGAACTCCTCAGTGATAAGTATGTCACGGGTATAAAATATCTCAAAAAGTTAACTGACTATGATGAATCAAATACTTATAATTAATTGGTACTTATGAAAATGGTACCATCAAACTGATCTGACGATGAAGCCGGAAGGTAGGCACTGGAACTTCGAATTACAACAATGTATCCTAATCGTGTTTAGGCTTATTGGAATCGTCGTGTGTGAGATGTACTTTGTTAATATATGATTTTTATGATAATTTGAGGTACCAACCAAAACAAAAAAGAAAAAAATAAAAAACTTTTTAACATAAAAAATAATCAGACTTCTAAAGCAAAACACTACAAAGTGAAAATAACTTTATAACAATAACAAAGACACCGACTTCGTCAAAGAATGTTAATTTTCACATTGTAGTATTTTGCTTTGGAAGTCTGATTATGTTTCTGAGTTTGAATTTTTTGTTAAAAAGTTTTTACAATGTGGTCACCCATCACGGGCACGCTATGTGGAGTTTACACTAGCAGATCATAGATTCCCGAGACCATTATTAAACTGGCCCCAATAGCGCCTCAAAACCGTCTGCTCTCAGCCACTTTTTCCCTAAAACATTTCAGACCTCAAATAAAAACACATTTCAGACAGCTACTATAAATAATTCTGCCCAAATCATGCGATTTAGCACTTTTTCCTGACATGGGTAAGTATGGGGTACATTAAGTAGGTATACATTTGGTGCGAGGTGAAAATGATTAGTGAGCTAAACCTGTAATGCGGAACCCGGGAAACGAGGAAACCGCAATGATGAGTGATAGCTCTTTTAACGTCTTGAATATCAATCGGGGTTTTGGGGTACCGTAACGAAAATTGGGCAAAAAAACGGCAAGAAAAACTCACAGAGCACGGAACCACTAGAGACGTCATTCATCCTACTATTACTATAAATGTGAAAGTTTGTATTTTTGTCTTTCAATCACGCAAGAACGATAAAACGGATTTGGATGAAATTTCGCATTTCAGATAGTTTATAATCTGGATTAGCACAAGATACTTTTCATCCCGGTATAATATTCCCTTGGAATAATAAAACACTTTTCACGCGGGTGAAGCCGCGAGTAGAAGCTAGTTAGAAATAATATTCGAACAACAATCTGAACTCAAGAAGTTTCGGATGCCATAGCCATATTCAGAATAGTCAACTTCTGTGAGTGTGTGACATCCACTGACACGTTTGGTTTGTTTATATGGAAAATGTTGACAATGCTGTCTCTAGCAGTGATCGCCGAGGCGTTTCGATGCTCTGAGGTCAATTCGATACAACGAGCGAAAACTCACGCACACATTAAAACACTTCACGTACAGCGAGTGCAAGCACATTTTGTTTACGATCGCCGTACGTACCTGTGCGTGCGTTGGAGTGGCCGCCGAGGCGTTTCGATGTTCTGTGGAAAAATTCGACACGTTTTTTCTCGATGGAAGATGTCACACCTGGCGTAAAGTGATAAGCTTAGAATACTATGACATGAACGTGCCCTTTGTAAGGCATTGTGCCGAAAATCTAAAATAAATATTTGTAAATCTCATGGAGTCCATAATACACCTTTCGAACCTTGCTGCTTGGCGGCGAAAATACATAATGTTCTTGCCTTTATCGCAGTTTATTTCGGGTCGGTGGCACATATGTTTTTATTTATTTATATACTTTATTGTACACCAGATTTAATTAACAAAAGGAAACCAATAACTAAAATACAAACACTAGGCGGCCTTAAAGCATGCCGCAATCTCTTTCAGGTAACCTGGAATGGACAGTGTTTGCCTGGACATGAAATGGGGCACAATATGGGTGGAAGTACACATACCTGTAACTTGCATAAAAGTGTGCGAGTAGCTTGCACTTCATTGTGACATTCACTAATCAGAATATGCTCACAGTCCATCCATCGTTTCTATGGACATCTTCATATATAGTCAGGTGGTTATAAGGGTCAATGGTTTCTTCACAAGTTCGTCGGCGACTCCTACTTTGCCAGTGAAAATTATACAAGTAAATTCGCCGATAACAGAAGCTATAAATTTTGAAAATAAGAAATTCTAAAAAGTTACTTAGCGGGAATTCAATCAACAACCAATTATCCCAAAAGCAATCGACTCAAAGTATAGTTTTCGCCAAACTTCTTGGCCGCCCGGTGTTGGCGACAATGGCTGCGCAGTAGTAAATCTCATACAAAAACAGCACCGATCCGTGCCTTGCGCATCGGTAAGCCAACTTCAGGGCGACCAAGATGTTTGGCGAGAACTATAACATACGTGTTATACGAAACTAACGAGCAATTTGACTTGGTCGGGTTATATTTTAGCTGTATAAAGCGCTGTCGTCTAATGTTTTGTGGTAAACGCTTTCCAGTTCCAAATATAACCCGACCAAGTGAAATTGCTCGTTAGTTTCTTATAGACGTATGTTACTTTGAGTTGATTGATTTTTAACCCCCGCCGGAAAAAGAGGGGTGTTATAAGTTTCACGTGTGTTGCTGTGTATCTGTGTGTCTGTCTGTGGCATCATAGCGCCTAAACGCTGAACCGATTTTAATTTAGTTGTTTTTGTTTGAAAGGTGATTTTGTCGAGAGTGTTCTTAGCTATGTTTGAATGAAATCGGTTCAGCCGTATCAAAGTTATGGCCGTTGAATTGACTGTTTGAATCGGGGTGTTTTCGCAAGATAAATGCGTCGGAGGTTTTTTAAATTTTGAAATTTTACTTGTGGGATATGTAACTTAGTAGAATTCTTTATTAACAAAATGTATAGCTTTTCAAAAAAAAACAAAATCAATCATTTTTATTTCACATAGGCCTACATGGGCACTTATAAAACGTCGACAATGTGCACGACGGAGACGGAGACTATACATTAATACTTCAACGATCGAACTCTTACTTAAAGAACTTTACTTTTAAAACCCTAAAGCACACTGACACCTATTCTCCTCACACCTTTATGCAAAACAGTGTTACCGACATACAAAACACGAACCACCAGTATAGACAACACAATAAACGGACATAAATAATTCCATCATGATTTGGCCGGACATTATCCCTCTTTTTATACTCTCAATCAGGGATGGCGATGCATCAAACCATCCCTTTGGACCGGGGTTATTTTTGTAGGTCGTAGGTGATCGATTAGAGAGGAAAGTGAGGCCTTTGTAGAGTAACTGGTGTTGATAGCGGATATGCCTTGGTTTAGGAAATAAGATTTGTTTTTGTTTTTTTATTAGACAGCATTTGTTCGGCAAGGCAAACGGTATGACTCCATGAAAGACTATGAACAATTGACCAATCCAAGGCAAGATGAATGACGCGATGTGGATTTCTGTCTATCTGATTTTTATCCGTGGTGCTAGGCAACTGGGCTTATCCCAGTTGTATATGACCCTTTGTGCCTATTGGCCTTGTTTGTTCTGTCTCCTGCTTGATATGGAGGGAAGTGGAAATTTACATTTTTCCTACTCCTCCGTTATTCTTTTCTGATTAATTTCGTTGCGGGATCCAAGACAGGTAAATTCATTCTCCGGGACTTCGTCGAGCTTCATTGCCTCGGCGCTTTTCTGGTGGTCGCCACTGTTGATTCTGGCTTTCAGGAGTTGCAGTGGTTTGGGAATAGTGCGGTGGGATTGTCCCAAAAGAATACCCTCCTAAGGGGAACACAGCAACTTTGGTTGACCGTAAAAATAATATGTATGAATTAGAATAATTCTCTAGACGAGTCCCTTCACGAAAAGCCTACTACTGCCACCTAAAAGTCAAATGTCAAGTCAATAATTTGATTCATTTTTATATTATTCCGGTCAACAAATCACAAAAGCTTACATAATATTTGATTGCTATAGATTTGATCGGGACTTGAGGACAGGCCTTCAAAAATCGTGGGTCAACGTTTTATCGATTCTTTATGTTACCACCCAGCAGCATAAAAAGTAGAGCAGTGGTGGCCCAGTGAGAACGGCCCTGACTTAGGTGTCTTACTCAGGTCATGGGTTCGAAACCAGACAGGCGCTTTACTTTTTGTAAATTATTACATCACCACGGCTCTAAAAACGGTGAATGAAAGCATCGCGAGGAAAACTGTTCATGAAGCCAAAATTCGATGACATGTGACATACACCTACCCGCACTCAGTTTCTTCTTTTTCAGTTTACGTAATATCTTTCAAATTGGTCCAATATTGGAAGAGGAAATAGGCGAGAGCCAAACCTCGAATTATGACTTTTTACTTAGGATATTCAATCGGATGTCTGGTACCGCATATCCTCTAAGGCCGCTATACCACTGGCGTTTTACGAGCGTCGACGCTGCGCAGACGCGACGTTGACTTCGCGAGACTACTATAGTTGCAAGCGTTACGTCCGCTAAACGCAACGGAGGCGTACAATCAGAGACAAAATGGATTCCAATGAGGAAACACTACTGTTGGCTTTGCTACTTCGACGAAAATTATGTAAAAGAAAAAGAAAGTCTCATCGTCAACTTTGGGCAAGTCCTTTATGGTCCAATTGATTACAAGAAAGCGAATATTTTGCAATGTACTCTAATATAATAAAAAATAATGAATGGGAATTTTATAAATATTTGCGAATGCCGAAGACTACATTTACGCATTGAGGGGGACGGCGTGATTGTACCTGTTGCCAAAAAAACGCAACGTTACCGTCGCGTTGACGCGTCGTCACTGCGCAGACGTTGGTGTAACGGCAACGCACGCTCGTGAAACGCCAGTGGGATAGCTGCCTTAAGGCCTTTTCCTTCTCTCACAGAGAGGAGGCCTGTATTCCATCAGTGGGAACATTTAAAGGCTAAGGATCTGTCTGTCTGTCTGTTACCTTTTCACGCTTAAACCGCTGCACCGATGTAGATGAAAGTTGGTATGAAGATAGTTTGAGACCTGGGAAAGGACATAGGCTATATAGGTAGGGTAGGGTAGTGTAGGGTACTGTAGGGTCGGGTAGGGTAGGGTAGGGTAGGGTAGTGTAGGGTAGGGTAGGGTAGGGTAGGGTAGGTTAGGGTAGGGTAGGGTAGGGTAGTGTAGGGTAGTGTAGGGTAGTGTAGGGTAGGGTAGGGTAGATAAATGTTTGGTCTTTTTATGGCAAAACAAAGTTTGCCGGGTCAGCTAGTGATGATATATTAATTTACTGCATTCCATATTGTTTTGCAGAGTATTCTATCTGTAAAACTATAATACTAATGTATATATAATTATGCCTAATATTTTACCTAATACCCAAGTTTTAGGGCCCATAAGCCCCTATTAACCACGCCGAAAATACGGTTTTTAAGGCGAACCCATGAATACAGGATCTGGCACATGGATAGAGACTGCGGAACCCCTTATTACTTATTTACAATGACCTTTAAAATCCTCACATGGCCATGGCTATCCCTTCTTTTATGTAGGTACCTTTCAAATTATACCTATAGAGTTTGGCTGTTTTTCGGCGATGAAACGAATATTACGTAATAATAAGTAGGAGTGGAAAGAAATAAGTTGATTATAAACTAAAAATCTGCTTGGAAATGGCATAACTTGTCAATCTTTGCCTTACAGTAAAACTCATAAGAATTATGTCTTTAGAAAAAGTTTTATTTTACTAAACTTGCTCGTTTACGTCTTGGCATTTTAAAGCAGTCCAGCTACGTAATTGCGTTATATATCTTAATATCGATCGCAAACTCGTTCATTTTGAAAATTCTACAGCATAAAGCTGGGAACAAATTATCGGACGCGGCTGACGGACGCGACTTACAGCTGCGGCTGATATGTGTGCACAGTCGTATGGGACGCGGCTGCCAGATCTCTATCAGACGTCCGAACACCCAAGGTCACGCCCGCGACTTACGTCCGATAGTTTGCACAATGTAATGTACATTCATTACCTAGATACTCTATAAGTCGCGGCTGTCTGTCGCGTCCGTAAGCCGCATCCGATAATTTGTTTACAGCTTTAATTGCATGTTTTATGCTGTCAAGTAGACAGATTTTTAAACGTAATAAAATAATTAATGATGTCTACAACCGCGCGTGCGTGCTTGAAGCTTTCAAAATACTCGTAGTTAAGCATTCAGGCACTTATTCCACCGCCGACGAGGAAGCTATTAGCTTATGAGCTATTTTCTCGCTGAAGAAACGGACAAAATATATAGATTCCTTGTCAATAAAAGATACACATAATGTTAATAGTTGATTGCTGGTTATTCACACTATCGGCGAGAACTCGTCTTACCACTAGAAAACTCCAATAATACTTCAGCCGAACTGGAAAATCTGTTACTGAAAAAGTTACTTATAAAGAAGGTTCTCGACCATCTTGACCATCACGACTTTATCTCCTAAGTAGCCTACATAATACTCACAACATTTAATCTTATCAACCCAAACACTAATGCCCTCTATCGCAAAAGGCATCAACGAAGTACTGCCTTTCTATCTAAATTACACCCTAATCTGTTAGCAGTAAAGCATCATTTTAATTTCCGTTGCGAGAGAGATTTATCACCCGGGGTTTCATCTCAAGACGTCGGGTCAGGTCTTAAATGTTAAGTTTGATGTAGGGGTAGTAATTCTTTTAGTTCTAGGGTCGTTTTGTATGAAGGATGGGGAATTCTGTTGTGAGATTGCGAGTCTGTATAGGGATTCAGTATGTTGTCGTGATTGTGAACATTTGTAAGGAATCTGTTGACAAAACTATTAACACCAGAATGAAGGTTCCAATAATTTATCCATCAGTAGATTCGCATAGTAGAGATACGGGATTTGAAATCACTTGTATGCACCCTAAGCTTGAGACAAGTGACAATTTATTAAAGATAGCGTCACGTTAGCGATTGGAATAAACTCAGACATGTCCATACATCATCATCTGCCTAGCCTTTTCCCAGCTATGTTGGGGTCGGCTTCCAGTCTAACCGGATTCAGCTGAGTGCCAGTGTTTTACATGGAGCGACTGCCTATCTGATCTCCACAACCCAGTAACTGGGTAGCACGGTACCCCTTGGCTAGACTGGTGTCTGATCTCAAGCTTCTGACTACTCGTAACGACTGTCAAAGATCTTTAAATGACAGCCGGGACCAACGGCTTAACGTGCTTTACGAGGCACGGAGGAAACTCGGTATGTTGCAATGGTCACCCAACCACGGACCGACCTTGTCAAGCGTTGCTTTAACTTGAAGATCGACCCGTGCGGCTGATATTATTTAGCCACGAGCTCCGGACATGTCCATACATGTCTGACTTTATTCCAATCGCAGTGCTTGACAATCCCATGATTGTCAAGCACTTTCGAAATGTCTCGTTATCAATCCCCTACCTTTTGGAAGTTCAACCAACCCCTTCGCCCCTCGTCCCACCCCCTTCGTACTTTCCGAGAGAGCCTCAATCTATCAGCGATATAGAGAGGCTCTAAAGCCTCAGATTCCAACGCTGACTGTCAGCGTTGACGGTCACCGCAAGCTCGTCATTGGTCGAGTCACTCGGCTCAATGCTGACGGCCGTCAGTCTCGACCATTGACGAGCTCGCAGCTCCACGGCCAGCCTAAGACATACTAATCGAAGATCGTCTCATCAGACCAGCGTAGCTACTCGTACTATTTTGAAATTCAATTGATAAAATCGTGGTTATCAATCTGTCTAGCCTTTTTCCAACATGAAGCGACTGCCTATGTGACCACCACAACCCAGTCACTGGGTAACACGACACCTTTTGGCAAGACAAATTGCCTGTCTTCTGACCACCCGTAACCACTGTCGAAGATCAACAAAAATGGCTTAAAGTTCTTTCCGAGGCACGGAGCAATTTACCATATATAATAAAAAAATAGCTAAGTGCGAGTCGGACTCGTGCAATGAGGGTTCCGTAAACAGCTACATTCACCAAAATAATTAAATAACATTACTGAAGTGCATAAACTATGAGGGCACCGAACATTGCTCTAACGATAAGATAAATAGAATTTGGGGACAAAATTAACTTTGCCTACAGTTTACCAAGTGCAAATAAGATCTATCTTTTTTTTATGTCTTCTTCTTCTTCAGTCGGTCCCTCATTACTGAGGATCGTGGGCACTGGACCCCTTTAAGCGGACAATCTGCCTCCGTCGACTCCGGTCCAAAGTTGCCATCACCACCTGCTGGAGTTTGCTTGAGGACGTAGCTTCTTTCACTTGGTCAGACCATCGAGTTGGCGACCGGCCTCGTGCTCTCTTTCCTTCGGTATTGCCAACAATGACTAGCTTTTCAAGGCTGTTATCTTCTCTTCGCATTATGTGGCCAAAGTAAGTCAAAACTACGTTGTAAGCAAACCGTGGACAATCGCGTCTTGATATTGAGTTGTGAAAGGACAGATACATTTGTGCGTTTGGCTATCCATGGGATTCGGAGCATCCATCTCCGGCATCACATTTCAAATGCGTCTATCCTCTGTCTTTCTCTTGCTCGGATTGTGCACGTCTCAACTCTATAGAGGAAAATCGGGCAAAAAATGTTTGATGTAGGTAGGTACAAATTTACGGTTTTCGAAACTTGTCCTTTACTTGTGCTATAAGACATTGCTTCTTGCCAAATTTCATTATTCAAGGTCAACGGGAAGAACCCTGTAGGTATTGATTCCCTTGCGCGCATAAAATATGTGTCATTGAAGGCTGTATTTCTTGTTTGCGTTGATCTAGAAGTTAGTTTTTTTCACATTTTATTTAAAAATATTAATATTATTACAGTTTCTCGCCAATTCATTTATGAAAATATTATGTATGTAAGGAAAAATATACGTCTCTTTAGTAAAGTCAGTGATAGACACAATTGTAATACCAGAAATAAAGATAAGTTAGATCAACCTTCTTACAGAATAGCTAAAGTACACTCATCTTTCATGGGTACTGTTAAATTCTGTATCAAAAGACCTTGTTATATATTAAAGTTAAAAAAAAACTTTAGTTAAAAGTACACTTTGTATACAAGCACATTACAAATTAGATGATTATATTCAAGATAAGAATACTTGGAAACCTAGACCTGCTCAATAGGATCTTTAGTGTAGATAAAATCAAATTTGTTAATTTTTATTCCTATTTATAGTTATTGAATTATTTTTTTTTTAAGAAATTGGTTCACACACTGTTCCGTTGTTGTTGAATTAGGTACTTTACCTATGTTTGCAATATTTGTAAGTATGTGAGAACCATACGTAGTAGTATAGTGTACTGATGCATCGTCCTCACATATATAAATTTATTAATATCTGTACTTATGTAAATATTGTAAAACGACAAGCTTTCACGCCAAACCACTTCAAAACTCCAAACAATGACAACCATATATTCCGAAGCCACCTGCACGTTAAATGGCTCATCACTTAATAGAGCCGTCTCTTATTCCCGCAAGTCACTCCACCCGGCCGAAATTGAGCTACTCTTTAAAACGGAGCAAAACTCCGGCAAAGTTTAACCGTTTCTACTCCGTAACGAGTTAACTAGTTTGCTGGATGCAGATTTGATATTTTGTTGAACACTGGCAAAATACTATATTTTTAGGGTTCCGTAGCCAAATGGCAAAAAATGGAACCCTTATAGATTCGTCATGTCTGTCTGTCTGCCTGTCTGTCTGTCTGTCCGTCCGTATGTCACAGCCACTTTTTTCCGAAACTATAAGAACTATGCTGTTGAAACTTGGTAAGTAGATGTATTCTGTGAACCGCATTAAGATTTTACTCAAAAATAGAAAAAAAACAATAAATTTTGGGGGTTCCCATACTTGAAACTGAAACAAATTTTTTTTTCCATCAAACCCATTCGTGTGGGGTATCTATGGATAGGTCTTCAAAAATGATATTGAGGTTTCTAATATAATTTTTTTCTAAACTGAATAGTTTGCGCGAGAGACACTACCAAAGTGGTAAAATGTGTGTCCCCCTCCTCTGTAACTTCTAAAATAAGGAAATTATAAAACTAAAAAAAATATATGATGTACATTACCATGAAAACTACCACCGAAAATTGGTTTGAACGAGATCTAGTAAGTAGTTTTTTTTTAATACGTCATAAATCGTAAACCGCAATTTACCAAGTACGGAACCCTTCGTGCGCGAGTCCGACTCGCACTTGGCCGGTTTTTTTATTTTTATTGGTACATGGAAATAAAATATCACTTTATTTATTTTGTACAGTTACCTCACAATACTGTCCTTTTTACTCGAAGTCGTAGGTCGGTTCGAACCCAGGCAGACGCTTTACTTTGTGTAAATTATGTCATCACCACTGCTCTCAAAACGGTGAAGGAAAACATCGTGAGGAATCCTAGATGTCCTAGAACCAAAATTTCGAAGACATGTGACAACCACCAATTCGCAATGGGCCCGCGTGGTGGATTACGGCACATTCTCTCTCACAGTGAGGAGACCTGTGTCCCAACAGTTGGAACTTTAAAAGGCTATTAGAACCCGATGGTTGACTGATACACAATGTCTTGTCTTGCCTATGTATTTATTTTAAATGAAATTAAAAAAAAAAAAACATAAAAAAGGTAACAATCCCTTTCTTAGGCAGTCGTGTGCTTCACAGACTTTCAAATAAAATGCTCAAAAGTCTTAAATATAAACGCAAGTAATTTTCAGAAAACCGGCCAAGTGCGAGTCGGACTCGCGCACGAAGGGTTCCGTACCATTTTCGTAAAAAACGGCAAAAAAATCACGTTTGTTGTATGGGAGCCCCCCTTAAATATTTATTTTATTCTGTTTTTAGTATTTGTTGTTGTAGCGGCAACAGATATACACCACCTGTGAAAATTTGATCTGTCTAGCTATCACGGTTCATGAGATACAGCCTGGTGACAGACAGACAGACAGACAGACAGACAGACAGACAGACAGACAGACAGACAGACAGACGGACCGCGGAGTCTCAGTAATAGGGTCCCGTTTTTACCCTTTGGGTACGGAACCCTAAAAAACGGTTAAAGCTAATAAAATAACCGAAATCAAAGAAACCCTAAAAACTTCGAACAACCTTGCTTGAATAATAAAAGCAATTTTCTAAGCCGATGGCCGTACCAAACCCCAATTGTTAACACCTAGGTCAAACGTCTTTCCAACCTTTCAATCAAGAACCAGTTCAAACGAAATTCGATAAAAAAATCTTCTACATTAATTTTACCCTTTACCACAGATCACTGAACAGTGGGCTGAACACATTGGTCGCACAACGGATCGATGTCGAGTCGATGGGGCCGAAAAGTTCTGAGGTGGCGACTGCGAACCGGAAGACGCAGCGTTGAAAGGCAACCCACTATTTCGACCGATGAACTGCAGCCTTATTGAATATTGTATTCGGCAAGGCAAATTGCAAAGAGTATGAACCATCGACCAATCACATAGACGGCAATCCACATAGCATCTTTCATCTCGCCATGTCGCCATGTGATTGGTCTTCTCTCTCTTTGCTCTTTGCCTTACCGAATTTATTACGCAATAAGGCTGTGGTTAAGGTTGTGCGAATCCGGTGGATGCAAGACATACGTGACTTTTCGATGTGGCGACTCTTGGAGGAAGCTTGAGTTGATGTGTATCAGCTGAAGTGATCCACTGCTGGCCATAGGTTACCCCGAAGCGCCGTCACACTGATCGGTCCCGTGCGTCTCGCATCCACCCGACACCCGCAACCTTGACCAGGTTGTCGCTCCACCTAGTGAGGCCTTCCAACGCAACGGCTTCTGGTTCGCGGTCGCCACTCCAGAACTTTTCGGCCCAACGGCCATCCGTCTTGCGAGCAATGTGCCCTACCCACTGCTATTACGTTTGGCAATTCTTCGGGTTATGTCGGTTACCTTAGTTCTCTTGCGGATGTCTTCGTTTCGAGCATAGACAGACTTTCACATTTATAACAATACTAGCTTCTATCAGCAGCTTCGCCCGCGTGAAAACTTTTTTATTATCCCAAGGGAACATTGTACCGGGATAAAAAGTAGCCTATGTGCTATTCCAGACGATAAACTCTGTGCCAAATTTCATCCAGATCCTGCCAGCCGTTTGAGCAAAGAAGTGACAAACATACACACACACTGTTGAATACAGGCCTGCGGATCACAAGCCAAGAGGAAAATACTGGTGCCCATGAGCAATGCTGCGACTCTTGGATCCTACAAGGTCTATACCCGCGAAACCGCGATACGCGGCAGCGGGAGCTAGGTGTATGTTTTTTGGGATACCGATCCCCGTAGAGGTGGAAAGTGATACAAGCATGCACAACTTACAACTACTACTCAAATTTGTTCCCGTGGTGGTCTCCTGGTTTGGGATCCGCAGGCCTGTATTCAACACGCACGCACTCACAAACTTTCGCCTTTATAATATTAGAGTGGATTAATTAATAGGAGGGCTACTCTAGTCACTACCGTACTCTGTACCTTTAACGATAAAACCACAGAGGAAATTTTCTGAAGTATTTCTCTCAAAAAACTGTTCCTCCAAGAATTTGATCTGCGAAATACTTTCATTGTTTATTAAACGCTACAGCGCTCTCTTTATTAGAACAATGAGGTGTTATGGCCGTAATTACTCAAACTCAAGTACTTTGAGGTGACGTTAATGGCGCAAGGAAGGGTGAAAGGGATCAGGTTTCTACAGTTTTACAAGTCAGAAGTCTTTGTGGTGGTTTTAAGGAAGAGTTTCTTTTAAAGAGGATTAAATTGGTCGACGACACGATTGGCGTAGTGGTTGAGTGATCGTCTGCTGCGCTGTGTGTCGCGTGTTCGATTCGGCACGGAAAAAAATATTGTAGGATCTACAGATAGTTGTTCCGGATCTGGGATTCTTGTGTGTGTGAGTTTAAATGTTTGTAAACGCACTCACGATACAGCAGGTAATGCCTAGTGTGAGTCAAAGTTTAAGAAATATATAAAAATATATACAAAAAGTTTTGTGCGAAACACGATGGAAGTCGGTGTTGCAAAATTATACAAGTAAAATTTCAAAATTTAAAAACCCCCGACGCATTTATCTTGCGAAAACACCCCGATTCAAACAGTAAAATGCCTATAACTTTTGAACGGCTAAACCGATTTTATTCAAACATAGCTTAGAACATTCTCGACAAAATTACCTTTCAAACAAAAAAAACTAAATTGAAATCGGTTCATCCGTTTAGGCGCTATGATGCCACAGACAGACACACAGATACACAGATACACAGCAACACACGTGAAACTTATAACACCCCTTCTTTTTCCGGCGGGGGTTAAAAACAAGAGGAACCAAAGACACAGATTTCCGAAACGAAAGTTATTTTTGCACTTTTTAGAGTTTTGCTTTGGAAGTCGGTTTATTTTGTTACATTTTTTTTTTGTTTTCTTGTCAAATTTATATTGTTTCATGTACCGGATCCCACCACGAATTTAAACGACCAAAATTTGACGGTGTAGAGTTTCTATGGATTTATCACTGATTTTGCCATGCAAAAATGCAGCAGTTGGTGACACACAAATCAAATAAGTGAAAAAAAAAAACAAAAAAAATCCTATTTGATTTTCTTCGTGGCGTAATACTTATCAGCAATACTTTTGCTTTGAGAATTATTTCTGTAAAGTTTTTAAATACTCAGAAGCAGTAGAGAAAGAGCAAAACCTTTTAGAATATACTTAATTTTTTCTCTAAAACTCCTGCTCCATCCATTTTTAGTTTAATTCCTAATTTGTATCATTTCAGATTACTTAAAATTAGAACGCAATCAGAACCCAACATGTTATGTACTTGGAAGAAAGCTAATCTGATATTTTCGTCCTGAATACTCACAATGTTTAAAAAAGACATCAGACTCAAAAATAAAACCACAAAATATGAACAGTGCCAACACCTAACTAATTCGCTTTCCCTTTGATATACACCGTGCTACACATAATTAACTCCGAGCACATTACATTTCACGCTCAGTGCGGTTGACAAATATGTGCTGTTTGGTGAGCCAGTAATGTATGTATCAGTGTTTGTTCAAGCGATAAATGAAGAGCATTTGTTTTGTTTTGGTTGAGTATTTGAGTACAGTGTACAATGCCGGACAAAAGTCACTTAACTTAACGCTGTATCCAGCTACTACCAAGCCAACATCGTCGTTCCACAAGGTCATGTTGTCTCAGCAAGCCGCACTTTTTGCCCTGAATATGCTAGCTCAAAAATCCTATCAGCTCCCCCTCTATAGGTTTTGAGCATCCTACAAACCGTTTTTAAAGACATTTGTACATTTGCCAATAGAGGCGTTTCCTGGATAGAAAAATGATAATTTTATTTAGTCCGTCAGTCAGATTATCAAATAATATTGGACCCATATTTTTTCGCTACTTCCTCGTAGTCAAACTTTTTAGTCCAACTGGTTTGACCACGAGGAATCAAATTTCCTCGTGGTCAAACTGTTCGAATGATTCTCCCTGTATCAACGTCAAGTTATTAATGTGTACAGTCAAACACTGTTTGCTTTATCAAATAAATAAAAATTTACAAAGATAAAGCGCATCAAAGATCAGGAGTGGGGGTTTGTGACGTCACTTTGTCAGTATAAAGCGTAGCACACCGTGACGTCACACGATATTTCAACGCACTGTATTGTCATGTAAAAACGGGACCCTGTTACTAAAACTCCACGATCCGTCCTTCTGTCTGTCCGTCTGTCACTAGGCTGTATCTCATAAACCGTGATAGCTAGACCGATGAAATTTTAATTAATAATGTATTTCTGTCACCGCTATAACAAAAAAAAACTAAAAACAGAATAAAATAAAAAAAATAGTGGGGCTCCCATACAACAAACGTACGAATCATCAAAATCGGCTTACGCGTTTGGCCTCTGAAACGCTACATAGGAACAAACATACATACATAGACTGATAAACACATTACCCTCCTTCGGAAGTCGGGTAAAAATACGTGTCCAATATTTTTAGGTTATCTAACTGACGGACTAAACAGATATTGGTCTTTGATATTGGTGACTTTGGTCGACTCGAAGTTCGAACCCAGGAAGGACCTCATACTAGCGGTATCACTTGTGACCTCTATACCAACAAGGCAATTATAATGATACCACCAACAAAACCATCATCATTCCAGCCGAAAGACGTCCACTGCTGGACATGTCCCTCCCCCAAACGTCGCCACATTGACCGCTCCCGTGAGTCCGGCATCCAGCGGATTCCCGCAACCTTAACCAGGTCATCGGTCATCTACATCATAATAATAATATAATTAACTAGCTGACCCGGCAAACTTTGTTTTGCCATAAAAAGACCAAACATTTATCTACCCTAGCCTACCCTACCCGACCCTACACTACCATACCCTACCCTACCCTTCCCTACCCTACAATGCCCTACCCTACCCTACCCTACCCGACCCTACACTACCCTACCCTACCCTACCCTACCCTACCCTACCCTAACCTACCCTACCCTACCCTACCTATAAACCTCACGGAGCCCGAGACCTTTCCAACGAATGCAAAACCATGGAAATCGGTTCGTCCGTTCTCGAGTTATATCGTCAGGGAGGAAAACCCGACTTATTTTTATATATTAGATAAGTTGAGGTAAATAAATAATAACAGGTTAAGCACGTTAACCTGGGCTATCTTTTCATCAAGTTGCAAGCTATTCTCGTGAGCCCATGTCGACACGGCACGAGAAAATAAAGCCGTTTCTTTTTATTTCACTGTTGCTCACTAGCATACCGAGATAAAGTATCTGACCTACATGACTTCTAATTTTATGCACACTGAGCTGCAAAAAGTTAAATCATAATAAAGTTTTAACATTTATATAAACTGCACTGGTTCAGTGGTGGATTACGGCCCATCGCCTCTCATAGAGAGCAGGCCTGTGTCCCAGCAGTGGAAAGATTAATAGGCTGATGATGATGATGATATACAGAAATGGACAGAAGGAAAGGAGGCCTTTGCATTGAAACATAAAAATTAAACCGCACAACAAAATAGAAAAAAAATTGCGAGTGAAATTAATTGTTTATCAAAACATGTGATACAAAATTATGTCAAAGAATGAAAGCTTTTTAGATTTAGTACACCATCACTAAATATGAGCAAGTTCAATACTCGTAGTACGAGTAGGATACCTAAACGATTGAGAATTTTCTCATAATAACGTCGCTAAGGTGTACGGTTGTATGCTCGATATCTTGAAAACTGGTGGACCGATTTTCATGAAACTTGCACTATTCCCTAACTTTTGAGATACATGATCCAATAAAAAAATGATGACGATCCGACTACTAGTTAGTTACTCCATCACTAAAAAGTTAGCAAGTTCTATTACCTAAAGAACCTTTAGAGAACCGTTAGAAAAAAAAAGTACCTAAAGGATTGACAAAATACCCACAATAATTCATTTTACACATTCGTGCTATTTGTCGTTAAGGAGTTCGGATGTATGTCCCATATCTTGAAAACTGCTGAGCCGATTTTGATAAAACTTGTACTGTTCCCTAAATTGAAAGATACCTAATCCAATAATAAATAATGAACACGATCCGATTACGGGTTTTGGAGATATGCATGGACAAACATACATACATACACTTTTGAAATTTGGCACACGTATTCCGAAGCCCACATAGAGTAACATATTACGTGAATATTGTACAATTCCAACTATATTACATACTTACGTGTCGAATTAACAAAACCTTTTTTTGAGATATCGAAAGAATGTTCATCTTTGTCCTCATCAGACTAAAACTGTACACTTCTGTCACACTTAATCATACATTTTGTCGAAACAGTATTAACAAACAAGTTACCAAAAAGTTATTCTCTTTACGGGTTTTCATCCGGTGATATTTCCTAGCTCCCGCTCTCAAGGAAAAAGAACCAAAATATAACTAAAAGGTCGTAGGCACTTTTTAAATTAATATTATGAAAATGTTAAACTGTTTGAGCATAGAAGGTAATATCTGGAATTCTAGGTGAGTGCCTTGCGGCGGGTTCGCGGTGAGAACTAACGCGTATCCCTTTTTCCCGCACAGGAGGGCACCGTGGAGTTTTAGTGGGTTAGAGTCCCACGTAACTGCGCTATCTCCCCGTGGTAGTGCAATATGCATGAGCATTTCTCAACGCTAAAAAAAATGTGATTGCCTTCTTAAGCATTTTTTTTCCTCACAATATGCACAGTTGCTAACAGCCGCACGGGTCGATCTTTAAGGTTAAGCAACGCTTGACGAGATCGGTCCGTGGATGGGTGACCATTTCAACATACCGAGTTTCCTCCGTGCCTCGGAAAGCACGTTAAGCCGTTGGTCCCGGCTGTCATTTGAAGATCTTTGATAGTCGTTACGAATAGTCAGACGCTTGAGATCTGACACCAGTCTAGCCAAGGGGTACCGTGTTACCCAGTTACTGGGTTGTGGAGGTCAGATAGGCAGTCGCTCCATGTAAAACACTGGTACTCAGCTAAAATCCGGTTAGACTGGAAGCCGACCCCAACATAGTTGGGAAAAGGCTAGGCGGATGACTATGCACAGTTGCTCGGGAAGCAAAGTCACAGAAAAAAGCTAGTAATAAACTATACTCTGAGGTAAATAAATAATAACAGGTTAACGTGCTACACCGGCCTATCTTTTCATCAAGTTCTAGCTATTCTCGTAAAGCCCATGTCGACACGACACGAGAAAATAATACCATTAATTTTTATTTCACTGTTGTTTACACATTGAGATAAAGTACCTGACCTACATGGCGGATAATGATATGCACACTGTAAAATTACTGTAGACTAAGAGTCAATTCATTCTAGCGCAGAGTCGAAGCGCATCGAAGCGTCAAATTCTTCACAACTAAAGCGAAGTTGCACGAATGCGCGCGTGCTCGCGTGAATTCGCGCGCAATCGCACACTCAATGCCGACACAGGTCAGTGTGCTTATTCCGAGTTTTTTAACGTACTCACTCGTGATAACGTAAACAATTTCATATGTCAGATGTATACAAAAAATAAAGAGGTTTCTTCTTACCGTCACCAGACGGCGCTTATCCAGTTTCAGAACAAATTGACGATTACATTAACGCGATTGAGCGTGAGTAAATACTCACACTAAGGCCTCAGTTTCCGACTCCGACTGCTGAGTGACGAAGCGTTGGTTCGTGTGAGAGGCAATCAGCGCGTTGGTCGCGTTCAGACGCGCGAATTCTCGCGTTTTCTTTGTATCTCAGAAATAATATGTGCATTACGTTGTGGAGATAAGTGTGAATTTGCCATGTTAAGTTTCAGATTGACGTCTAGTCTGGAATATCATATAGGCTACTTTTCATCTCGGTATACCATAGTACCCATTCACATCGTTGTCCTTTATAACCCAAAGGTTGACTGGTAGAGAATGCCTTGTGGCATTAAGTCCGCCTATGTACCACTATTGTACATGAAGTTTAAATAAATAAATAAATGCTCACTTGGGATTATAAAAAACTTTACACTCGGGCGAAGTCGCTGGCAAAAGCTAGTAAATTGCATATATATGTAAATATATATATATATATAAATTAGAATAATAAATTGCATCAATAAGCGATAAGTACCGATCAGATGTCGCGTATTTTCAGAAAACAATCAAGTGCAAATCTGTTGAATTGCATCAGATTGCGTCCATATGATGGCTCAGATCAAATAAAAAGTCAATATGGAACGTTGCAAACAACAAGGTGAAGTCGGTTAAAACTACGCCTTGCCGTATACATAGCTACACAATTACACGCACACACATACAACGAAAATACAGCTTAGCTTGTCAGTCGAGCTCTCAGATCAAATAATAAAGCTCGACTGACAAGCTAAGGTGTAGTTTCGACGAAGCGAACGCAACGGAAGCTCTTAAAAAGGAATAATATTTCCATTTATGCTCCATTCCTATTGGTAGCAGCGTGATGTTATGTAGCCTATAACCTTCCTCGATAAATGGACTATCCAATACAGAAATAATTTTACAATTCCAACCATTAGTTCCTGAGATTAACGCGTTCAAACAAACAAACAAACTCTTCATCTTTATAATATTATATATATTATAGTATAGATTACTATGTACACCCACATTTCGCCAGATATGTTTAAGTTAATGTAATAGAGGTGGAGACTACCGCCATCAACCGGGTTTGCTACTGCGAAATTCCAGACTCTAAAACCCAAAAATACTTTGCCCGAACCAGTACGCAAACGCAGAGCTCATGCTCAGCTGTTTAGCGCTTGCGACCGCAAGACCAACAGGCCAGTCAAAGTCGATTTAATAACAGGTACCTACAGAAATAGCCGAATTACCTCAGATAATATAATACTAGCATACAGATGCGTCATTTCATACAAAGAAATACGGAATATGTACTAAAAGTACATCGATCGCGTTCGGTTCCGTCCCACTGCTATAGATGGAAATAGCACCGAAGTTAAAAATCGAGTGGCATGCCTCAGGAATTTTTAACTGCGCCATAATATATTGCCCAATATTCCATAATTTTGTGCCGAGGAGAGTTGATTAAACAAGAACATACAATTTTTAAAATCAATTCCAGAAAATGTTAATGTAACACACAATTCAATAACAAATCGATGCATTTCGCGCCATTTAATGTTATTTATTTGTACCAAATGTTCTTTCTTAGCGCTGGGACCACGTGGATCTACCTACTCTCTCGAAGTTCACAAAACAATGTTCCTGAAATATAGAAGTTCCATCCCCAAATTCTGGAAGCCTTAATCAATTCAATTCCCTGTCAAATATCAAGTTAGCCACTGCGATTGTCTGACCAAAATGCTAAGAACCAAACCAGTTCAAATTGACACGAGATTTGACATCAAATTGAATTGCCTATCAGAAACCGAACTTCATCCTGAGAGCTTGAATGCTAGTGGCTTCGTTCACGTGAATTGTTTATCCTATTTTAGAAGTTTTTAATTTTTACTAATGTTCTTCTTACAGAATATCGAAGCCCATTGGAATTTACAAAGTGAATATTTTACGATAAAGTTGGAGATAATCTCGTGGTGGCCCAGTAGCCAACACCTCGACTCTCGTTCTTGAGGCCGTGGGTTCAAATCCAGGCAAGTACCATTGTGACGTTTCAGATCATATTTAATAATAATAATAATAAATCATTTATTTCAGATTCATCTTACGATTACATCCATATTTGTTAGTACAATTGCAATCTTACAAACTAGTGTTAGTAATAATTAATTGAAATTTAAAACAGCAAATTGGCAGGACCGGGAGGACTCGCCGATGATGGTGACAAATCACTACACGACAGCGTGCAGCCGTATCCAGCGAGCCAGCATCGGAGAGTCCCACCTGTCCACCAGCGTGCGCAGGATTGTGTTGGGACTGTCGCGCGCGCGGCGCATGATAGAAGCGCACCGTTTACGCATAATGGCGGCAAAGCCGTCTGTGTCAGCCGCCGCGAACATCGCAGAGGCGCTACTGTGGTGCGGCAGCCCCATCAACACCCGGAACGCGTTATTGTATATTTACTGTCTTAGTTTATAAATCTAGCATATCACTGACATCGGTGAAATAAAACATCATGAGGAAACCTGGGGGATGACCATAAGCTCTTAGAGAGCGAGAGTGACGTTATTTTGAGATCGCGTAAGTGACAAATGTATACAAGTAATATAAATCTGTCCCTTACGCACACTCAAAATAACCTTACTCTAAGAGCTTATGGTCACCCCCCTGGACTCATAGTCAATATTAGTCTGAAAAATTTGTTTAAAAAATGTGTTTTGAACAAACAGATTCAGATTTAGATGTACAGAGGCAGACTTAAAATACTCAAGGCATTTTATTCTAGTTTAAACTAGTCTACAGCATGTTCGATTGTCTTCAAACACAACCATTCTACAAAAGATTTCAAGGCTACAAACCAATCAATAAAACTTTTCAACACCGTTTCAAACTATCTCAAACAACCAATACTAAAAGTGCGTCATTTGTCTACTAAAAAGCCTACCGACAAAGCCAGCATTCTGCCTAGTCATGATCAGCCAATTACCGAATAGCTTGCCGTGGTACAACCTACCCGTGGATCAAAGGAGCCATTATGACTTGCCTACACCCCCTGAGGTGGCTATGGGGTTGTAGAAAATATAATGTTTAGTGATTGGTAAAGAAGGGGTTGGTATTATTGCAGTTTGCTTTTTATCGATTTTATAGTTTTTATTAGAAAACCAGCCTTTGGCAGCGGAAATAAAATAATTCAACGGGAACGTACCACCGAGGGAGTATCTCATGTCGCGACTGAACGCTTACTTTTTTTTAAATAATTGTAATTGGCCCCCAGGTCATGGCCTTCTCGTGTTATTCAATTGAGACCTTTTTTTGTGGATTGGAGTCCCACATAACTGCGCTATCTCCCCGTGGTAGAGCAGTATGCATGAGTATTAATCAAAGCAAAAAAAAATTGCGTAAGTGAGCATCCAAATTCACAAACATTCAAACTTACAAACCTTTATCATCAACAGCCTTTTTAATGTTTCCACTGCTGGGACTCAGGCCTCCTGTCAAATTCACCATGCGGGTCCAATGCAATTTGATAGATGTCACGCGTCTTCGAATTTTTGGTTCTAGGACATGCCATGCATTTCCTCACGATGAATTCCTTCACCGTTTTGAGAGCAGAGGTGATGAAATAAATTACACAGTAATACGCCTGCTCCGGTTCAAATTCCACCTACACCTGTAAGTCAAGGCCGTAACCACAGCTCGCAGCCCTTCACATTTAAAATATTAGTAAAGTAAGATTATATTCTCAATTTCCATTTTCTCTCATTGAATGTGCACGCAGTGAATAGTGAAAGTTGGAGAAGTTTTGCAAAGGCCGCAATCAACCTATCAGACGATCCATGTCCACGAACACTTCGCCAGGAGTGTACGACTAAGAAGAAGTCTAAGTTTTCATGGCAAGGTGTTTACAGAATAGCAGCTATTCATAATGAGAAGACATGGAGGAAAAACCGGCCAAGTCCGAGTCGGACTCACGCACGAAGGGTTCTGTACCATTATGGCAAAAAGCAGCAAAAAAATCACGTTTGTTGTATGGGAGCCCCACTTAAATATTTATTTTATTCTGTTTTTAAAAGACAACAGAAATACATCATCTGTGAAAATTTTAACTGTCTAGCCATCACGGTTCATGAGATACAGCCTGGTGACAGACGGACAGACAGACAGTTAGACAGACGGATCGTGGAGTCTTAGTAATAGGGTCCCGTTTTTACCCTTTGGGTAGGAACCCTAAAAAGAGGTAGATATGTGACGTAGTATCGTCAAAAAATAATGTAGTTACAAAGACGGAGCCGCCGGCAAAGCTTGTAGATAAAAAATCCAGTAAATAGACATCAAAATGCACTTGCAGTACCACCACATTATCCGCTGAAGAGCGAAGAATGATTTATGTATGACACAACTCTGATAGAGTACAAGAAGTAACTTTGAAAGCAGACCATCATTGAAAAGCCTTATTTTTTATTAGGCTCGCGTTTGACTAAAATTTTAGCTAAAGCAGTTAATCTACTTAGCCCTTTTCTGTTGGCTCAGTCGGCTCGGCTCAATCTAACCCGATCTAGCTGACGGAAAAAGAGGGGTGTTATAAGTTTGACGTGTGCACCTGTGTGTTTGTGTATCTGTCTGTGGCATCATAGCTCCTTAACGGATGAACCGATTTTGATTCACTTTTTTATTTGAAAGGTGACTTTGTCGAGAGTGTTCTTAGCTATGTTTGATTAAAATTGGTTCATCCATTCAAAAGATATCTGCATTTTACTCTTTAAATCTGGGTATTTTCGCAAGATATCGTATTACAAACGTGTTTCGATAAATTGTAGATTGAAGCGTTTCTACAACTAGGTATTTTATAACATATTATGTATTTTAAAAGGGAAAAAAGGGTTTTAAAGGGGCAAATTTACAAGTCCGTGATTAGACCTGTCGTACTATATGGATCAGAATATTGGGCTGTAAAAAAGATGGATGAAAAGACATTGCATGTACCAGAGATGAGAATGTTGAGATGGACGTGCGGAGTGACGAGAATGGATAATGTGAGAAATGAGTATATTAGAGGAAGTTTGAAAGTGGCGCCAGTGATAGAAAAGTTGAAAGGAAACCGTTTGTCCGGGCATGGTCATGTGATGAGGAGGGATGAAACGCATGTTACTAAAAGTATGAATATAAAGATGGATGGACTGTGTGAGGAGTAATATGAAAAAAAGGGAGTCAGTGATGGCATGACGGGGAACAAGACGGTATGGAAGAAGAAAACGTGTTGCACCGACCTCAAGTAACATGGGATAAGGGCAGGAAGATGATGATGATTCCCATCAAAAGATCAATAACAAACAAACAACCGATACCGTTTCTACATCCATTTACATTAAAATGAAATTGAACACGGACAAATCCGGCTCAAAAGATAAGTATAATCTAATAATACAAACCCGATCAAAGGCAAAAGTCATTGTTAAATTTGTTCCAATACAAAGAAACATAATATAAAGGAATTCCATCAAATATATTTAGGCTAGGGGCCAGGGGAAACGTTTCATGTCTTCTTGAAAGCTTATTTGATTAAGTTTTGTTGTTTTTCAGTCAATATTTCGTTGCTTTTTCACGTGGGGTAAGGAATTGAACAATAATATGGTTTTCTTTTTACCCGATTGCCGAAGGTGGGTAATGTGGTTATCAGTCTATGTAATCATAATCAATCTTTATTTGTATGTATGTATGTATGTTTGTTCTTATGTGGCGTTCTAGAGACCAAACGCGTTGATCGGTTTTGATGATTCTTACGTCAATCGATTCGTCTTAGCCCTGCGAGTGTCACTGGCAACATTCAAATTTGAAAATAAAGAAAGAAAAGAAAGAAAGAAAACCAGTTTATTTGGCACCCACAGATACACATAAAAAATTGACGGACTTTGGGCGACATATTGTGGGGCACCAAATTTTTTTTCTTCCAAACCCTTCGTGTTGGGTATCAAAATAAAGGGTTTAAAAAGTTGATTTCAAAAATATACAACACTTATAAGTTTAAATGTACCCAATACTAAAAAAAAATAATTAAATAAGTTATAAATAAAAAAAGTTAATAAAAAAAAAAAACCCGACTGCTTAAAAAGCGAACTAAAAAGACGTAAACAAGAAGAAAATCATGCTGTGCAGTCGGAGGATACATCTGGTTTTGATCAACCAGCTCACGAACATGTATTCTCCGACTGCACATCATGATTTTCTTCTTGTTTACGTCTTTTTAGTTCGCTTTTTAAGCACTCGCATTTTTTGTTCTTTTTAATTAACTTTTTTTATTTTTATAATGATGTGTGTTGGTAGCTTGGAGGTTAAGAAGTTGGTTTTTTTGTTGGCCTTTAGCTAAACTGAGTTTTCTTGTATCTTTATTTAGACAGTACATACCTTCCAAGTCCTGTAAATCTGCTGATTTACAGTAATCGTAAACATCTAAGGGTGAGGCCAAACGAATGTAATTTTGAGAAAATTTGTCGCGGCTATTACGTTCAACTGAAATTCAGTTAGGCTGCCAGACGGACAGACGTAATTTCAGTTGCTATTCTACGTTTGTACGGAGCGCTGACGCTTGCCTCTCTACCCTCCCACGCCTCGAGCACAATTTGATTGAAATAATGTGCCTGAGTCAGCAGACAACTCATCTTGCGTCGCCATGTGGCAAAAACAGGACTTTAGTATGAAACCGAATGCAGCGCAAATTCCGCGACGCATTTCACGCGAGTCACAACTCACAAAATTACGTTCGTTTTGACTCGCCCTTAGGTAACCTTTAATTAATCATCCTCGAGAATGTAATCAATGCCCGTTCTTTCTCCATAATGTTTGACCAGCTTTTTCCCCATAAATTTTCTTCCATGTTCTATATCACTGGAACTGTAAATTTTTATAACTCAGTTTTTAATGCTCATAACTCAGGCCCACTTGCAAGAAAAACTTAACTGAGAGTTAGTTGCCAACACGTGGTTATATAGACAATACAACAAACTGGTAATTTAACCTCATGTTAGCAACTTACTCTGAGATAAGTTTTTTGTGCAAGTCTGCCTTAGCTATAGTATTGCTTTTTATCAATAAAATATTTTTTATAATCATACTAGCTTCTTCCAGCGGCTTTGCCCGCGTAAATATCGAAAATTATTCCGAGAGAACACATTTCCGGGATAAAAAGTAACCAACTGACGTTGACAACTATGTCTTCGGGTTTTTTTTACAACAATTTATAAGGGCTTGGATACCAAGTCTTTTACGTTTTAGGAGTGATGGTTAAGGTAGCGCCTTCTGGTGTCACTCTAAGGAAGTTTTCATACATTTTAGGATTAATTAAGTCGATTTTTTGGAACAACTCTAAACCACTGCGGCGGTGGTTCAGACAGTTAGCCAAAAAAAGGTTTAAACCGCCGCAGCGGTTTTGATCTGCCAGTGGCTAAGTGCTATTCCTGACTATAATCTATCTCTGTGCCAAATTGCATCCTGATCCGTCCGGCCGTTTGTACGTGAAAAAGTAACAAACATACAAACACACTCAAAAACATTCGCCTTTATTATATTAGTGTGACCAGTACTTCCAAAAATTACATTTTACATAAATAAACATAAAAAAATATCGTCACGTTACCTGAGCTTTTTCACCTAAAATTTTAATTAAATTCAGCGTAAAATTAATACCCATTTTATCTGACATATTTCACGCAAAGTCAAACATAATAAAAACATACCTATCACCTCGCTACTTTAAACATTCTCTGTGACGGTACTGCAAAGTTACAAAGAGCCCGTAGACACTAGAAAGTGCCAACAAACATAGGGCGTGGTCCCATTGAAAGCTATCAACTATTAGATAGTGAACTATAAACTATTATTCATTTGGTGACCTATAAACTATAAGAAGAGAACTAACGCTGACTGCGCTTGGCAAACAATTAACTATCATTTTAACCAAAAGACGTCCACTGCTGAACATAGGCCTTCTCCAAGTATCGCCACATCAGTGGAATCGCACTGTCTTATTCAGGTCATAGGTCCACCAAGAGTGAAGCCTTCCAAAGCTGCGTCTTCCGATTAGCGATCGCCACTCCTGAACTTTGTATCCGTTTTGTGGACAGAGTGACAACTGCCACTTAAGTTTGTAAATTTTTCGGGCTATATCGGTAATCCTGGTTCTCCTACGGATGTCTCCATTTCTTATTCGATCACGCAAGGAAAGCAGATATATAATAAAGCGTCAAATTAATACCCTTTACACATGACTATTTCACGCGAAGTTAAACATACTTTAAACATACCTATCAGCTCGCTTGTCAGTAATCATCTATTAGATAGTTGGCTACTAAACTAGTAATAGTGGTGGGGACGCCATTATCCGCACAAAGACTTCCGTTTAGTCCATTGTGCGTGGGGGTTCTCACCAACATAGATAAGCACAGTCTTATCTTGTATGTCAAATTGCAGTTAAGCTCTTCTTGAATTACAAAATAGCTAATGACTAACTATCCTGTCCCCTAGTTGGGGCAGAGGGCGTACACAGGTGTGTCACCTACGTGGGACGTGATGGCGTCGAAAACCAGCACCGCATGTCGTGCGGTGTTCCACAGGGGCTCGGTCTTTGGCCCGCCCTTGTGGAACATCGTGTACGACTGGGTGCTGAGGGGTGAACTCCAACCGGGCGTAGACTTGACGTGTTACGCGGACGATACGCTGGTCACCGCCCGGGGGAGTTCATATAGGGAGGCAGCGTTGCTGGCGACGGCTGCGGTCTCACAGGTGGTGAGCCGCATACCATTAGCTCCGGATCTGGCGGTCGATCGGTCTTCCGTGGACTTCAGCAGCTCTACGTTAGAAGTGGGCTCGGCAGGTAAATTTCGAGTATTTGACGAAGAAGAATAAATATCTCATAGCTACTAGTTAATAGCTCACACTGGAACCACACCCTAAACGTTAGCGAAATAATGTAGTGAACTTTTAATGAACTTTCGAAATCTATACGGCAGATAAAAGAAAAATATTGAGTTCAAGTTACGCGAGGAAGGCCATTGCACGTTATTTCTTTTTTCATTTTGTTTTTATAACGAGATATAAAGGCAGTATTTTTCTATTATCTGTGGAGCTTGGTAAGCGTAATGATTTTCTTTATAATTTATACTAGCTGTTTCCTGTGGTTTGGCTCGCATCTTAGGAGTTCTTTTTTTTGGACCGGATGAAAAGTATCATTTGTGTTGTCAAATTTTATCCACATCCGTTGTTTGTGTATGCGTGATAGAATAACAAACAAGTCATCCGGGTACATTTGTACTATATATATTGTTGATCTGATCGGTCCAACGCATGGATGGCCTAGTCGTCCAAGGAAAAGTGGAAGGCAATAGACCGCGTTCTAGTGCCTTATTTATTTATTATATGCTTTATTGTACACCATAAAATACATTAACAAAAAGAAACTTAAGTCTAATACACATACAATTGGCGGCCTTATCGCATGATGCGATCTCTTCCAGGCAACCTGGTATGGACAGTAATTGCTTGAACATGAAACGGGGTGGTCATTGGTGTAACAATAACAGTGCTAAAATTATATACTACATTAGATACACAGATAAATACATAAGCTATGCAATAGATACATAAATACATACATACCCACTTAATATATAGGTAAATAAAAAGTAATACAAAAAATTACGACAATCTATTGATAATCACAGTATCTGTTTAAAATTGACAAGCTAAGAAGAAGACAACGACAGATAATGTTCCTTTACAAGTCTTTTGAACACAGGCAATGTTTGAGCACGTTTGATTGGATGCATTTCATAGACGAGTAGCCTGTACCGTAAATGATTTATCCAAAAAAGTCGTGCAATGCGTTGGCATTTGAAGTCGTAAGTTCTCTGATGACCTAAGAAATCTCGTGTGGGAATCGCGGAGAAACTGGAAACGATCCTTGAGGTAAAGCCTTACACTTTTCCTTGGACGAGTAACCGCTCTATGGACTGACTGTCTCTCAGATAGGCACTCACTCGATGTAAAATCCTAGTACTCCCGTACACTGGAAACCAATTCAGAAAATACTAGACAGATTGTTTGATTTGTTGATTACTAGCTTAAGCGGCTTCGCCTTCGCCGTGAATATCGAAAATTATCTCAAAGGAACATATGCCCGGGATAAAAACTGTAACCTATAAGAGCCGTAAGAGAACCGTGTAAGAGTAAAAAGCACACAAACACACACACTCACAACCTTTCGCCTTTATAATATTAGTGTGATTCGTAATTTGAGAGATACATTTTAAATAATATTTGGACGGGTACATTTAACCCGTCAATTATTGATGTGTTTAAATGTTTCCCCGACGGAAAAAGAGGGTTTTTATAAGTTTGACGTGTGTACCTGTGTGTTTGTGTATCTGTCTGTGGCATCATAGCTCCTAAAAGGACGAACCGATTATGCTTTAGTTTTTTTTTTTAATAGAGCTCTATGTTTAAAAATACTGCTACAGTAAAATTTATATGACGATAGCCTGTCTTTGAAAATAGACTGGTTACTGGGTTTTAGTCAAATGAGTCGTAAAATATAAAGTTAATCGTAGGGTGGCTAAGTTTTTTTATTTTTTTTTATTCTTTTTTTTTAGGACTTTTATACTACATGTATATGTCAGTCCGGTTAGTCTTATTATTACTCACAAATACACCATCACAAGTTTTACTTAAGATGATAATAATTTAAACAAAACACAAGCTCCTTCACTATTAGGGTTTGAGAGAATAGAATTTATGATTCCGACCTGTAATTTGTCCAAATCTAATTTTTCTAATAATTCCTCAAACATCGTCTATTACTCCACAAGTATCACACTTAGGGGAAGAAATCTTTCCCATTAAAAAGGCAAAATTATTTGATGGAATCTGTCAGGGTGGCTAATTTAACTTACGATTATCAAAATAAGACAATGACATTAGTTTTCAAGTATAAACATTACGAACGACGAAGATTACACTCGTCTAACCCCATCCTTACAAGCATTTTTTTCTGCATAAAAACTAAATTCTATTTTCAAAATAATACCATACTGCACCATAATCATTCATAAAAGCCGGAACATGGCAATATAAGTAGTATGCAACTATGCACACCATTCTTACCTGAAATCTATAATTTTCGCCAAATCGTTCGACGTACGGCCTCCTGCATTACATCACGCTAATAACTTTACATCACGCGTGTAATTGCCGAAGAGTTGGGCAGTGATGCTAGGACAGGATAGATGGACCTCTATTCTGTTGTGCGTGCAGACCTCCTCTCTGTGGGAGGGAATGGGCCGTAATCCCCTACGCCAGCCCAGTGCGGGTTGGTGGATTCTCTCCGATTTTTTTTGGTTCTGAAACATGCCGGTTTCCTCACGAAGTTTTCCTTCACCATTTCGAGAGCAGTGGTGACGAAATAATTTACATGTAGGGTACACTATCTACCCACAAAGTTTATTTATTTATAACGCGAACATTTTATAAAAACTTTCATTTTATACAATTTTGAATAACTGATATAAATTGGTCAAATTTCAATTGGTCTATGGAGCACCGACGAAAATATCAGTGAAAAAATGTTCGCGTACATTGACGCTAAGTGTCATAAGCTGCTTTTTCATGTAAAAACGCAAGGCTCCTGTGGTTTACGCACAGTAGCTAAGCCACGGGTAAATGCTTGTGTTTTGGTTTAAATAATTGTCACTAAATGGCGCGATATGTATCGATTTGTTATTGAATTGTGTGTAAAATTAACATTTTCTAGAATTGATCATAAAAACTGTATGTTCTTGTTTAATCAACTCTCCTAAGCACAAACTTTTGGAATATTGGGCTCTTAATTCACATTTAAAAGATTATTTAAACGGATCATTTAAAGTTGATTCAAATAGATGGCGTGGTTTTAATTTCTGAGGCATGTCACTCGATTTTTCTAATTTATATTCTATCATATTTTGGTACAATTAAACTGTAAAAACATGCAAAAAAAACTATAAAACAAATCGACACTGTATTTAAAGAAAAATAGTCACGAACCGAGAAAACACTTTTATTTTCATGTCTGCTAACACCATCTACAGCCGTGGAACGGAACCGAGCGCAATTGAAGTACTTATAAAAATAATCATCTTGACCAGACGAAAAACGCTTGTTACGTCGGCACGGTTTCTTTGTATGGGATGAGGCATCTGTATGCTAGTAGTATATTATCTGTGTCTCTACATTCCAGTTACTAGGTAACACCCCTTGGCATGATTGTTTCCTTCTGAATAAAATGTAATTTAAATTTATTTACAACACTAATATCAAATTCTACGATGGAACAGTAATAATACTTGAGCTATTTAATTTTAAATGATTCTGACGTCTGGTTATTTTCTCAGAAACATGATACCGGATTTAGTTAATAATTTTACTCGAAACCTTCTATTTAAATTACAAATTACTAACTGTTCTACTGTCTTCAGTTTAATAGAATTCATTAACTCTTCTAGCAATTATTTTTCTTCAAATTCTATGTTATTAGATTCTTCCCGGGGTTTCGCGTCCGTGGCTTTTCTCGTAACCGTGTATTATTCCAGTATAAAAAGTATCTTATGATTCACTTGAAACCTTCTATTTAAATTACAAATTACTAACTGATCTTGATTGTTTTTCATCATCATCATATCAGCCGAAAGATGTCCACTGCAGGATATAGGCCTCCCCCAATCGTCGCCTCACTGGTCGGTCACGCGTCTCGCATCAAGCGGATCCCCGCAACCTTCACCAGGTCATCGGTCCACCTGATGGGAGCGAACCGCGAACTGGAAGACGTTGCGTTGAAAGGTCAACGCAACGTCTTCCAGTTCGCGGTCGCCACTCCAGAACCTTTCTGTCCCATCGGAGATCCGTTCTGCGAGCAATGGGCCCTGCCCACTGCCACTTAAGTTTGGCAATTCTTTGGGCTATGTCAGTAACCCTCTTGTAGATCTCTAAATTTCTGATTGTCTTTAGTTTAATAGAATTCATTAATTCTTCTAGCAATTATTCTTCTTAGAATTTTATGTTTTGCTAGCTGCTTCCCGGGGCTTCGCATCTGTGGCTTATCGCACAGGAACCGTATTTTTTCTAGGATAATACTCTATGGCACTCAGCAATAGTGTAGCTTTCTTTCAGAGGAAGTCAGAATTTTTTGTAATCCGCTCAGTATTGCCATTCATATTATATATCCAAAAAACTAAAAAATCTACTTCTTTAAGTAACATTCTAACTTCTCTATCCCAAAACAGGCAGGCTTCTTAATAATTGCAATAAATTAATAGATATTTATTCCACGACAATTAAAAAAATTAAAGCGCGAAGTCTATCAAAAGTAAATAACGACTACATTGAACATTTATCCTTTTTGTGTCTACTGCGTTTATAAAAATCGGGATAATTATTTTAAGTGTGTGTGAGTGTATGTGTGTGTGTGTGTGCGTATTTTAAATGTGTGTGTTTGTGTGAGTGTGCATTATTATTGTTGTTATAATTTTGTTTTTTGCAAGCTGTATCTGTCGCACCATATTGTACATTATGCTTTCATCATGTTGCTTGTATTATTAGGCTAAACAGTGTAAAATTGTAGATCAGCTAGTAAATAAATAAGTTGTCGTGGTGCCCCAAAGGCTAAGACCACACTTCTCGTGCTTGAGGTCGTGGGTTCAAATCCGGGCAAGTAACAATGCGACTTTTTCAAAATCATATGTATTTTCTAAGATGATCTTGGACATCACATGCAACGGTGAAGGAATACATCGTGAGAAAACCTGGACTTATACAGTTAATGGTAAGTTTGAAATAGTCTAGTCAGAGGTGGCTTTGTTAACTCTGACACCAGAGGTGGCCTTATCAATCAATCTGCCTTGCCTTTTCCCAACTATATTGGGGTCGGCTTCCAGTCTAACCGGATTTAGTGTTTTACATGGAGCGACTGCCTATCCCTCTACAACCCAGTAACTGGGTAACACGATACCTCTTGGCAAGACTGGTGTCAGATCTCAAGCTTCTGACTACTCGTAACGACTGTCAAAGATCTTCATATGACAGCCGGGACCAACGGCCTAACGTGCCTTACGAGGCACGGAGGAAACTCGGTATGTTGAAATGGTCACCCATCCACGGACCGACCTCGGCAAGCGTTGCTTAACCTTGATAATCGACCAGTGCGGCTGTTATTATTTAGCCACGAGCTCCTCCTGAGGTGGCCTTATCGTCACACGAAAAAGAAGAAGAAAGAAGAAATAAGTTCAGAACAAAGAAACGATGGAAGATTGTGTGAAAAATGATATGGTTGAAAGATGAATTAATGACCCTGACTACTGAGAAGACAACTGATGAAAGATGAGTGAATGACTCTGACTACTGAGAAGACAACTGATGAAAGATGAGTGAATGACTCTGACTACTGAGAAGACAACTGTTGAAAGATGAGTGAATGAGTCTGACTACTGAGAATACAACTGTTGAAAGATGAATGAATGACTCTGACAACTAAGAAGACAACTGTTGAAAGATGAGTGAATGAGTCTGACTACTGAGAAGACAACTGTTGAAAGATGAGTGAATGAGTCTGACTACTGAGAAGACAACTGATGATAAATGAGTGAATGACTCTGACTACTGAGAAGACAACTGATAGAGAAATATGGGTGAAGGAGTCATTAGAGCCGACACTAAATAACTCCGGGGTACCGCGTATGAATTCGCCGCTAGAGGCGCTGGTGTAGCGTGAGGTCTCCGTTATCAAAATATTTTGTTTATTTTCTCTCATAAAGGTTGACATTGTTACATAATCAAGAAATATTTATAAAATTTTTCCTTACATTATAACTTTTGTGAGAGATGGAGTCTGAAATAGTTTCGAGATCTTTATGACAGATCTCCAGGCTCACACCACTTTAAAATAATGATATTTGATGGCAACTTAATTCAGATTACTTAAAACAATATTTCAAACAATTTTGATAGAGGTAAATCTATATTTATGGTGATTTTATTTGTGATGTGTTATGTTAAATGATGTATTGCAGGATTGTTGTGTAGTGTGTGAGTGTATGAAGGTGATTTGAGTATATGAATCAATTTATTCCAGTGTGAGTGTTTTTTCTTAGGTATCAGTAAAATTAAGAAGCACGTATGTAACAATTATTTAATTGTTTGGATGATATCCTCTGTACCTTCATAGTCCAAATCCATCAGCTAGTCCCTTACAGTTGTTTTGAATTTACGTTTGACCATTGACTAGATGAAAGGTTTTATTAACACTGTTGTATACCAATTCACAGTTTTTTGCCTTTTAGCGCGAGTTTATTTACATTTTCTTTATTACTGTGAATATTTTACAAATATGACAGATTAAGCTAGGCACAGGATTAACCAAACACTGCTTTAATAGAGTTTTATGTTTCGGAAAATGTTATTCATCTTTTTTTATCGAAAAAAAAGGTGTTGCGCAAAACCGATTTTATATTTAATCAGACTTCTACGGCATTAGAAATGATTTTAATTCAAATTTTGCTTCCGTGCGCGTTATATTTTTTTTAACAGCTGCCACACATTATCTTATCTAAGTATACTAATACTAATAATATTATAAAGAGGAAAAAAGGTTTTGTTTGTTTATTTGTTTGTACCGAATAGGCTCCGAAACTACTGGACCGATTTAAAAAAATCTTTCACTTCTGGAAAGCTACATTATTCCCGAATAACATAGGCTATAATTTTGACGGGAGCGAAGCCGCCGGGGTCAGCTAGTTTCTTTATACAGATGGTACATTTTAGTTTCAAAACTTGAATAGGACCAAGAGCAATAACATACTCTCGTGGACCGTACTCGTGGTACGAAAAAATAGTAGGACCACGAGTAAACACCCCTATATTTATGGAACTTAGTCAACGTTCCAAGTTTAAAATGTCAATAATTAGTTCATCCTCATTGGTATCATCATCACCATCATCACAGCCCGACTTCACCCACTGCTACGCATAGGCCTCTCTCTACTTGTATCGAATAAATTAAAATAAGGCCAAAATACTAATAATGAACTTCAGAAGATAAGATACAGATTAAAACAATAAAGCATAAAGGGCTAATTCCTTTGTCTTTCCTTAAAAATATCTCAAATTCCAGGAGTGAGATATTGATACTTGAACTCATTAAGCCTCTTGGAAGTCAAGAAAATGCGGAATATCCAATATAATAATATAATTTAACGTAAGGGGAGCCCCTTTTAATAACCCTTAATTACTTTAGGAAAGTTTAAGGAGTTCGCTGGATACGAGAGGTATGGGACCGTCGCGTCGCCGCGGAGGCGTATGTCCAGTAGGAGCCGTCTTTTGGCTACAATTATAGAGAAGACTATAAAGAAACTGATGCTTCCTATCTTAAAAGCAAAGGTTTATTTTACATCTCTGAAAAAAGGCCAAGAACACATCAGGACAGTTTCTGACTATTATGACAATCCCTACCTCTACGCAAAAACCGAAAACAGATTTGTACTTCAGGGAAGCAAAACTTCGTTCATTGATTTTGTCATATATATCACTTACAGTTAAACATAAAGTTAAAGTCAAATATATTTATTCTACTAGGCCAATAAACGGCACTTTTGAACGACAAACAAATTAAAATTTACAAGTAATGAAAATTGGTTTTACCGTGCATTCGGAAAGTAGCTTGTTATGGAGAAGAACGCACAAGAAACTCCATACATACTCTTTTAAAAAAATAGGTGTTTTTCAATATTTACATAAGTACATACATGAATAAATTCATTTATGTGAGGACTATGCACCCAGAATATCACCACACACTATACTACGTACAGGTATAAAGTATTAAAATTCACAGGTAAATTAATTAATTTGATAAATAGGAACATGGTTCTCACATACTTACAAATATTGCAAACATAGGTAAAATACCTCATTCAACAACAACGGAACAGTGTGTGAATCAATTAAAAAAAAACAGAAGACTTATATAGTATATTAGATAGTTAAAAAAAAAACTATTGATTATCGGAAAATTCAACACTTTCCTTCTTCTAAAATAGAAATCTTTTCCCTTTCGCTGACTTTACGAGTTTCAGGACGATAAGTACACATATTCGACAGTTTCTCATTCAGCCAACTGAGCGAGAAAAAAATAAATTTATCCGATATAAAGCAAATCCCTAACATCGGTAGTTTTACTGTCACATCGCAAAACGGAGTTCGGCAGTTCCCTAAGTTATTTTGATTTGGGATCAATCCCTTTTTATCACATCTGTTTGAATGAAATAGAAAATGCTGTTAAATATATTGCCGACTGACAATGTCGTATAAACTTTAGGGAATTCTAAAAGTTTAATATATCCCTTTTTATTAAAATTCTCGACAATGTTTAACGATTGCTTGACCCATTTAATATTCAAAATTTTGTATATTTGAATCTTTAAATTTAAATCAAGAATCTTCTAATCAGTTACTAAATAGCTTAGAGATTTTTGTAAAAAAGGCCCATAATGTTTTGAAAAGATAATTTTAATTTGATATAATTCATATTTATCTGACCAAATAAAAGCCTGCATTTACTAGGTCGACCGCTAATTACTACTTTTAACAATATACCTCTGAATAATCGGTTAAAGTGGAAATAGTAATAATACTGCTCATCTCTACCATTCACAGACTGATTGGTGACTACAACAAGCCAACAAAGAAGTTTGAAAATTCCTCTGAAAATCCATTCATTATTTTCCTTTCAATATCCATCTCCATTTTTAAAAACCTTAATCAAAAAATATGTCGTCCAGGAAAACATAAAGCATTCAATCAAAAAGAATATTTCCCATTTACGTCCTTACGCCTCTACCTCAAGGAAAATCCGTATAATTAACCATTTCAATACAAAATACATCGTTTCATTAAACCGAAAGTGAAAAGGACCCTTCGGAAACGAAATGTTATACCGGAGGAAAAACCCTGAATAGAAAAATCTTACCTTTTTTCTAGATGACCGTAGTAACGTGAGAAGTTCAATTTATTTCTTCTTTCAACTGAAACTGACACTTCAAAGACACAAAAGTTTTACGAATTTTTGTTATTTTTATTTATATATTTACGCACGTGAACTATACGAACATTTATAAGAACACGCGAACACGAAAATCGCTCACACCAACGATTTCGACACGACCGAACGGGCTAAGCGTCTGGCGAAAACTGGCTGCGAGAAAATGATGGAACACCTCTGCTCCTTTCTCCGCATTTCCAAAAAGATATATGTCACATAGCAGCATTTTACATTTTCAGCGTTACTTATAACGAAATTGAGTTTATATTCGAATGATTTTCAAATGCAGTTGTGGTATAAGATTGCACAAATGTTAGCAGGTAACCAATGGTGCTCTTTGGAAAATTCGATTAATTTCTTATGGAAATAATTAATGATGTTTTTTAATTATTTATTAAGGAAAAGCTGTGGAAAAGACGGCTTTAGGCACTTAGGGACTTTAGCCATGTATCCAACCGTTGTGGCCACGATGAATGAAAAAGCTAATTTCTATATTATTGTTATAAAAGTTTGATACTTAAATTAGAGGTTAGGAAACTACTTATCCGCCGTAGTACAGAACAAAAGCGTTTCTTCCTTTCAAAAGGTGTTCTTGTTGCGTGTTGAAAATGTTCCTGACACGCTTTTGTCATCTTTTAGGACTATAGGTCAAGAAGGGGTCAGTTCTAGGAACTAAGAAGACCTACTGTATGGCATGTAGTTCTTTTGTATGGAATAGACATTGGTTTCGCAGCGTCTCGGAATGGTAAAAGTTTTTTGGACATAGTCTTTTTATGGGGAGATCCTAATAATTTATGTAATGTAGTAATGTATGCACACAGATGTACAGAGGCGGACTTAACGCCTTAGGCATTTTCTACCAGTGATTGGGTGATGTAGACAAATTGTACTTTTTTGTTTATTGCCGATTTTTAACCGCCGACGGCAAAAGAGGGGTGTTATACGTTTGACGTGTGTGCCTGTGTGTTTGTGAATTTGTGTATCTGTATATGGCATATTTATTGACTATCCAGAGTGTTCTTAGCTATGTTTGATTAAAATCGTTTGAGCCGTTCAAAAGTTATGGGCGTTTTACTTTTTGAATCGGGGTGTTTTCGCAAGTTTTTTTTTTTTTTTTGAAAATATCATATATAGATAGATATCATATCACAATTACCTGTTCAATTGATTGTATATCGAAACGCTTCTACTACTAGATAAATAATGTAGCATGCAATAAAAATCTGTCAGGTTTTTTTTTAAATTTTACTGGTTATAAAAGGCAATTTCTTAAAATACAAAAGTTCTTTAACTGATAGTTAACTACACACTATCGCTGCGAAAAAAAACATTAAAAAGCGTGTAAAATACATTAGTGAAATACATTTTATTATTTTTTCTAGGAGTCAAGAGTTTATATATTCATTTAATCTTTTTTCTAGTCATAAATTAACAAAAATTTATGGACTGAATCTCTCAAAGCAGCCTCAACTAGATGCATCGCGTAATTAAAAAAGTTGTGTGTCTTTACCAGAATTACAAGAAACGTTGCCGTGCCGTAGAACTTAAATTGAACGCATTTAACTTTGCTCGCACACACCTCTGATAAGATGTCGTAGAGTACCGATATGGAGAAGGGAAACGCCTGATTCGAACGCGTCTATAGCTTCGGGGTGAAAACCGTTTGAAAAATGAATGCATTTATTTGTCTTAAAATGCAAGTATTCTGTGGTCTTTAATTCATTTTTCAAATGGCTTCAAAAAGGAGGAGGTTCCTAATTCGACTGTATTTTTATTGAATGTATTGTTGTATGTGTGGTTGTATATCTTTTTACTAGGAGAACCGATTTTGATGATCTTTTTTATTTAAAAGCTGGTGTTTCTCACGTGGTGCCATTTATCAGTATCTGACGAATAGTTTTTGAGTTATCTATACTATAATATTATAAAGAGGTAAATTTTGTGTGGTTGTAGGGGGTAATCTCTGGATCTACTGAACCGATTTAGATGAAATTTTGTATGGATATAGTTTGAGACCCTGAGAAGGACATAGGATAGTTTGTATTCCCTTGGGATGATAAAACTCTTTTTACGCCGGCGATGCCACGGGCAGAAGCTAATCTTTAATAATGCGGATGGCCGTGGTAAGTACCGAAAAATTAAAAACTTCTTAACTTTTTTTTTTATTAATAAGCAATAGGCTTGCGCTTGACCACTATCTCACCTGATGGTAAGCGATGATGAGGTCGACGATGAACCACGCTTGCATAGAAGTGACCTATTCACTCTTGATTTATAGACCCCAGGTTTTAGCTATCAGGAAATACAGACTCCGGCAGGGAAAGCCACTCCTTTGCAGTGCGCATAATAAAAGTATTCCCAAAACGTTTGGTACTTATGGGTGCGATGTCCACCATGTACCGATGACGCATGGCCGTACTTCTTGTAGTCCGATGATGGAACGGGCTAGGAGGAATCAGTTCATGCAATGCCATCGCACACTCCCCGAAATGTAACCGATAAAAAACCGACAGGCTGGCAACTCGGCGCCGATGTTCAAGGCTCTGGAGCCTAGACTCGA